>JARQOD010001388.1:0-99703 GCA_033576555.1 Oophaga sylvatica | reverse complement strand
AGAAAGTTTCAACCAGACATCTGATATCCAGAGTTACAGCAGACAAAAAGAGAAAAGAAAGGAAAAAAAAAAAAAACAATAGTGTTTACCTGTGGTAACACTGCAAAAAGAAAAAACTTAAGGGAATTGCTCACCTGGAATGGTTGTGAGAAGTCACAACCACTGTCATCACAGAAAGTACAACCGGACGTCTGATATCCACAGTACAGCAGACACAGCCTTCCAGACCCAGCAGACACTAACGTTTTGGCTTCAGAATCTTGTAATGTATGTAGTACAGTTCATATAGCGTCTTGTGCTTGGGTGCGATGAAAACACAGGAGTCACAGGTTTGATATAGAAAAGTCCTGTATTACTTCATACAAGTTGGCAGAAATAGTCACACAGTTTGCAGACACAGAAACAGGAGACACAGCAGGCCAGAGTAATCCAAGCTCAGCAATCACTCTCCAATACAGATTCAGGATCTTCTTCTCTGTTACCGTAAGTCCATGCAAACGTGGGTCTTTCAAAGAGCAGGGTTCAGAGTCCACAAGTGCTTCAGAGTTCCTCAGTAGGAATAGCTGGAGTACAAGGTCCAAGGCTTACAGGAGTCAAGACACAGGTTCACTGCAGGCTAGATTCTGAAGCACTGATTGCTCAGCTGTGGCTGCTTAAGAAGCAAAGGAGAGAATCAGGGCGGGAACATGCAAGCTGGAAACTCCATTTTGACTGAGGGCAAGATAGCTGCAGCAAGACAGAAAGTAAAATGGCTGACGAACAAACTGAGTTTCAGGAATATATACATAGAACCTTACAGAATCTCAGACATCACACTCTTCCTCCACTGGTCTGGGACAAACAATTTCCCAATAGGGCAGCGTTCAGGTTTATCCTCCTGAAATTCCTCCAGAGCCAATCTCAAATCGGGCGAGATGGCGGAAAGAACCACACCCTCTTTCAGAATAACAGCAGGCTCAGTCACATCAGGAGAATCAGCCAAAAAACTCCTAGAGAGGGCATCCGCCTTAACATTCTTAGTGCCCGGGAAAAAGGAGACCAAAAAATTAAAACGAGTGAAAAACAAGGCCCACCTGGCCTGTCTAGGATTAAGACGCTTGGCTGATTTGAGAAAAATCAGGTTCTTATGGTCCGTGAGGACCACCACCTGATGTTTGGCTCCTTCCAGCCAATGTCTCCACTCTTCAAAAGCCCACTTCATTGCCAATAACTCCAGATTTCCCACATCATAATTATGTTCAGCTGGGGAAAATTTTAGAGAGAAGGCACAAGGGTTACTCTTAGAGGTCTCCGGATCCCTTTGGGACAAAACGGCTCCCGCACCAATCTCAGAAGCATCTATCTCCACCTGAAACGGTAGAGAAACATCAGGTTGCTGTAGACCAGGAGCAGAAGTGAATCTCCGCTTAAGCTCCTGAAACGCAGAGACTGCCTCAGGAGGCCAATTCACTACATCAGAACCCTTTTTGGTCAAATCAGTCAGTGGTTTCACAATACCAGAGAAATTACCTATATATTTACAGTAAAAATTAGCAAAACCCAAAAATCTCTTAAGAGCCTTCAATGTAGTGGGTTAAACCCAATCACAAATGGCCTGAACTTTGACCGGGTCCATTTCAATAGCAGACGGAGACAAAACGAATCCCAAAAATGAAATTCAGGTTACCAGCGAAGGGATCAGCACAGGTAGAGGAGTGGTCACAGGGGTCGTTCGGTGGTCTAGGCTGGTGCGGTGGTGGTGCTGTGTTGCAGGGGTGCTCTGTGGGGTGGCTGTGCTCCGTGGGGTGGCTGTGCTCCGTGGGTGGCTGTGCTCTGTGGGGTGGCTGTGCTCCGTGGGTGGCTGTGCTCCGTGGGGTGGCTGTGTCCGTGGTCTGTGGGGTGGCTGTGGTCCGTTGGGTGTCTGTGCTTTGTGGGGTCGCTGTGGTCCGTGGGGTGGCAAAGTACTTACAATCCGGCGGTGTCGGGGCTCTGATGTGGCTGCAGCGGGGCTCTGTGCTGCGTGGGGGGCTCCGCCGGCATTTCGTCCTAACCGCGAAAGCCCCCCGCAGCTCCGCTGTTGCGACGCGGTGGCCTCCTGAAACATGGCCGCCGCAATGAGAAATTCAAATCTCGGCAACGAAATGGCCGCCGCAACGAGAAATTCAAATATCGGCAAAGAGATCTTGGCAAAATTTTTGGGGAAAAAAGTGCGTCTTATGGTCCGAAAAATACGGTAACACCAAAAATGTACAATTCTATTGTTGGTCCAGGTCAACCCGCATTATCACCTGGGTTGAAAACTGGGGTTTATTCTCCGCCAAAGGGGTAGAATCAATACCCAGCAAAGGAATAGACCTCCGCAGGGGTACCATGGGAAAACCACAACGTTTGGCAAAATCAAAATCCATCAGGTTTAGAGCTGCTCCTGAATCAACAAAAGCCTGAGCCGAAAATGTGGATATGGAGCAAATCAAGGTAACAGTCAAAAGAAATTTAGTTTGAACATTACCCAAAACAACTGAGCGCGCAAAACGTCTTCCCCGCTTAGGGCAGACGGAAATAGTATGAGAAGCATCTCCACAATAGAAGCACAATTTATTACGCCTTCGAAACTCTCGACGCTGAGCCCCAGAAACCACTCCATCACACTGCATGGGCTCAGGGGCTGGATCGCAAGGCATCATCACCTCTCACATATTTCTACGCTCACGCAAACATCTGTCAATTTGAATAGCTAATGACAGAGTCATTGAGACCAGAGGGAACAGGAAATCCCACCATGACGTCCTTTACGGTTTCTGCCAGACCCTTCCGAAAAAGAGCTGCCAGGGCATCATCATTCCATTTAGTAAGGACTTCCCATTTTCGGAATTTCTGACAGTACAGCTCTGCGGCTTCCTGACCCTGCTTCAATGCCAACAAGGTTTTCTCAGCTTGATCACTTCCTCTCACACATTATGAGTTCTGCTCTGCCGCCCCCTGGCTGCCGCCGCCTGAGACAACAGCTCAACTCGCCTCATTATAGCAGCGCCCCTGGATACAGGACACTACAGGGAGGAGGATAAACGGCGTCAGTTGTTACTGGTGAGGGTAGGGGAAGTAATATAAAGTGATATACTCCTAGCTTCATACATGACATATACGGCGTGTGACTGTAGGGGTCAGAGGGACTCAGCACATAATACTAGTATACTATGTCAGCAGCACTGAGGAGGAGGATACAGGACACTACAGGGAGGAGGATAGACGGCGTCAGTTGTTTACTGCTGTGGGTAGGGAAGTAATATAAAGTGATATACTCCTAGCTTCATACATGGCATATACGGCGTGTGACTGTAGGGGTCAGAAGGACTCAGCACATAATACTAGTATACTATGTCAGCAGCACTGCGGAGGAGGATACAGGACACTACAGGGAGGAGGATAGACGGTGTCAGTTGTTACTGAGGGTAGGGGAAGTAATATAAAGTGATATACTCCTAGCTTCATGCATGGCATATACGGTGTGTGACTGTAGGGGTCAGAGGGACTCAGCACATAATACTAGTATACTATGTCAGCAGCACTGAGGAGGAGGATACAGGACAGGACACTACAGGAAGGAGGATAGACGGCGTCAGTTGTTACTGAGGGTAGGGGAAATAATATAAAGTGCTATACTCCTAGCAACAGCAGCATACACCCATGGTTACCTGTGTCCCCCAATGAAGCGATAAAGAAATTCCTGACATCACGAGATAAAGTGGGCCACCAAAAGGACCGACTCACTAAATCTCTGGTACCAAAAATACCGGGATGACCAGCCAACGCGGAGCAATGAATCTCAGACATCACATTCTTCCTCCACTGGTCTGGGACAAACAATTTCCCAATAGGGCAGCGTTCAGGTTTATCCTCCTGAAATTCCTCCAGAGCCAATCTCAAATCGGGCGAGATTGCGGAAAGAACCACACCCTCTTTCAGAATAACAGCAGGCTCAGTCACATCAGGAGAATCAGCCAAAAAAACTCCTAGAGAGGGCATCCGCCTTAACATTCTTAGTGCCCGGGAAAAAGGAGACCAAAAAATTAAAACGAGTGAAAAACAAGGCCCATCTGGCCTGTCTAGGATTAAGACGCTTGGCTGATTTGAGAAAAATCAGGTTCTTATGGTCCGTGAGGACCACCACCTGATGTTTGGCTCCTTCCAGCCAATGTCTCCACTCTTCAAAAGCCCACTTCATTGCCAATAACTCCAGATTTCCCACATCATAATTATGTTCAGCTGGGAAAATTTTAGAGAGAAGGCACAAGGGTTACTCTTAGAGGTCTCCGATCCCTTTGGGACAAAACGGCTCCCGCACCAATCTCAGAAGCATCTATCTCCACCTGAAACGGTAGAGAAACATCAGGTTGCTGTAGAACAGGAGCAGAAGTGAATCTCCGCTTAAGCTCCTGAAACGCAGAGACTGCCTCAGGAGGCCAATTCACTACATCAGAACCCTTTTTGGTCAAATCAGTCAGTGGTTTCACAATACCAGAGAAATTACCTATAAATTTACAGTAAAAATTAGCAAAACCCAAAAATCTCTTAAGAGCCTTCAATGTAGTGGGTTAAACCCAATCACAAATGGCCTGAACTTTGACCGGGTCCATTTCAATAGCAGACGGAGACAAAACGAATCCCAAAAATGAAATTCAGGTTACCAGCGAAGGGATCAGCACAGGTAGAGGAGTGGTCACAGGGGTCGTTCGGTGTCTAGGCTGGTGCGGTGGTGGTGCTGTGTTGCAGGGGTGCTCTGTGGGGTGGCTGTGCTCCGTGGGGTGGCTGTGCTCTGTGGGGTGGCTGTGCTCCGTGGGTGGCTGTGCTCCGTGGTCTGTGGGTGGCTGTGGTCCGTTGGTGTCTGTGCTTTGTGGGGTCGCTGTGGTCCGTGGGGTGGCAAAGTACTTACAATCCGGCGGTGTCGGGGCTCTGATGTGGCTGCAGCGGGGCTCTGTGCTGCGTGGGGGGCTCCGCCGGCATTTCGTCCTAACCGCGAAAGCCCCCCGCAGCTCCGCTGTTGCGACGCGGTGGCCTCCTGAAACATGGCCGCCGCAATGAGAAATTCAAATCTCGGCAACGAAATGGCCGCCGCAACGAGAAATTCAAATATCGGCAAAGAGATCTCGGCAAAATTTTTGGGGAAAAAAGTGCGTCTTATGGTCCGAAAAATACGGTAACACCAAAAATGTACAATTCTATTGTTGGTCCAGGTCAACCCGCATTATCACCTGGGTTGAAAACTGGGGTTTATTCTCCGCCAAAGGGTAGAATCAATACCCAGCAAAGGAATAGACCTCCGCAGGGGTACCATGGGAAAACCACAACGTTTGGCAAAATCAAAATCCATCAGGTTTAGAGCTGCTCCTGAATCAACAAAAGCCTGAGCCGAAAATGTGGATATGGAGCAAATCAAGGTAACAGTCAAAAGAAATTTAGTTTGAACATTACCCAAAACAACTGAGCGCGCAAAACGTCTTCCCCGCTTAGGGCAGACGGAAATAGTATGAGAAGCATCTCCACAATAGAAGCACAATTTATTACGCCTTTGAAACTCTCGACGCTGAGCCCCAGAAACCACTCCATCACACTGCATGGGCTCAGGGCTGGATCGCAAGGCATCATCACCTCTCACATATTTCTACGCTCACGCAAACATCTGTCAATTTGAATAGCTAATGACAGAGTCATTGAGACCAGAGGGAACAGGAAATCCCACCATGACGTCCTTTACGGTTTCTGCCAGACCCTTCCGAAAAAGAGCTGCCAGGGCATCATCATTCCATTTAGTAAGGACTTCCCATTTTCGGAATTTCTGACAGTACAGCTCTGCGGCTTCCTGACCCTGCTTCAATGCCAACAAGGTTTTCTCAGCTTGATCACTTCCTCTCACACATTATGAGTTCTGCTCTGCCGCCCCCTGGCTGCCGCCGCCTGAGACAACAGCTCAACTCGCCTCATTATAGCAGCGCCCCTGGATACAGGACACTACAGGGAGGAGGATAAACGGCGTCAGTTGTTACTGGTGAGGGTAGGGGAAGTAATATAAAGTGATATACTCCTAGCTTCATACATGACATATACGGCGTGTGACTGTAGGGGGTCAGAGGGACTCAGCACATAATACTAGTATACTATGTCAGCAGCACTGAGGAGGAGGATACAGGACACTACAGGGAGGAGGATAGACGGCGTCAGTTGTTACTGCTGTGGGTAGGGGAAGTAATATAAAGTGATATACTCCTAGCTTCATACATGGCATATACGGCGTGTGACTGTAGGGGGTCAGAAGGACTCAGCACATAATACTAGTATACTATGTCAGCAGCACTGCGGAGGAGGATACAGTACACTACAGGGAGGAGGATAGACGGTGTCAGTTGTTACTGAGGGTAGGGGAAGTAATATAAAGTGATATACTCTTAGCTTCATGCATGGCATATACGGTGTGTGACTGTAGGGGTCAGAGGGACTCAGCACATAATACTAGTATACTATGTCAGCAGCACTGAGGAGGAGGATACAGGACAGGACACTACAGGAAGGAGGATAGACGGCGTCAGTTGTTACTGAGGGTAGGGGAAATAATATAAAGTGCTATACTCCTAGCAACAGCAGCATACACCCATGGTTACCTGTGTCCCCCAATGAAGCGATAAAGAAATTCCTGACATCACGAGATAAAGTGGGCCACCAAAAGGACCGACTCACTAAATCTCTGGTACCAAAAATACCGGGATGACCAGCCAACGCGGAGCAATGAATCTCAGACATCACATTCTTCCTCCACTGGTCTGGGACAAACAATTTCCCAATAGGGCAGCGTTCAGGTTTATCCTCCTGAAATTCCTCCAGAGCCAATCTCAAATCGGGCGAGATTGCGGAAAGAACCACACCCTCTTTCAGAATAACAGCAGGCTCAGTCACATCAGGAGAATCAGCCAAAAAAACTCCTAGAGAGGGCATCCGCCTTAACATTCTTAGTGCCCGGGAAAAAGGAGACCAAAAAATTAAAACGAGTGAAAAACAAGGCCCATCTGGCCTGTCTAGGATTAAGACGCTTGGCTGATTTGAGAAAAATCAGGTTCTTATGGTCCGTGAGGACCACCACCTGATGTTTGGCTCCTTCCAGCCAATGTCTCCACTCTTCAAAAGCCCACTTCATTGCCAATAACTCCAGATTTCCCACATCATAATTATGTTCAGCTGGGGAAAATTTTAGAGAGAAGGCACAAGGGTTACTCTTAGAGGTCTCCGGATCCCTTTGGGACAAAACGGCTCCCGCACCAATCTCAGAAGCATCTATCTCCACCTGAAACGGTAGAGAAACATCAGGTTGCTGTAGAACAGGAGCAGAAGTGAATCTCCGCTTAAGCTCCTGAAACGCAGAGACTGCCTCAGGAGGCCAATTCACTACATCAGAACCCTTTTTGGTCAAATCAGTCAGTGGTTTCACAATACCAGAGAAATTACCTATAAATTTACAGTAAAAATTAGCAAAACCCAAAAATCTCTTAAGAGCCTTCAATGTAGTGGGTTAAACCCAATCACAAATGGCCTGAACTTTGACCGGGTCCATTTCAATAGCAGACGGAGACAAAACGAATCCCAAAAATGAAATTCAGGTTACCAGCGAAGGGATCAGCACAGGTAGAGGAGTGGTCACAGGGGTCGTTCGGTGGTCTAGGCTGGTGCGGTGGTGGTGCTGTGTTGCAGGGGTGCTCTGTGGGGTGGCTGTGCTCCGTGGGGTGGCTGTGCTCTGTGGGGTGGCTGTGCTCCGTGGGGTGGCTGTGCTCCGTGGGTGGCTGTGCTCCGTGGTCTGTGGGGTGGCTGTGGTCCGTTGGGTGTCTGTGCTTTGTGGGGTCGCTGTGGTCCGTGGGTGGCAAAGTACTTACAATCCGGCGGTGTCGGGGCTCTGATGTGGCTGCAGCGGGGCTCTGTGCTGCGTGGGGGCTCCGCCGGCATTTCGTCCTAACCGCGAAAGCCCCCCGCAGCTCCGCTGTTGCGACGCGGTGGCCTCCTGAAACATGGCCGCCGCAATGAGAAATTCAAATCTCGGCAACGAAATGGCCGCCGCAACGAGAAATTCAAATATCGGCAAAGAGATCTCGGCAAAATTTTTGGGGAAAAAAGTGCGTCTTATGGTCCGAAAAATACGGTAACACCAAAAATGTACAATTCTATTGTTGGTCCAGGTCAACCCGCATTATCACCTGGGTTGAAAACTGGGGTTTATTCTCCGCCAAAGGGGTAGAATCAATACCCAGCAAAGGAATAGACCTCCGCAGGGGTACCATGGGAAAACCACAACGTTTGGCAAAATCAAAATCCATCAGGTTTAGAGCTGCTCCTGAATCAACAAAAGCCTGAGCCGAAAATGTGGATATGGAGCAAATCAAGGTAACAGTCAAAAGAAATTTAGTTTGAACATTACCCAAAACAACTGAGCGCGCAAAACGTCTTCCCCGCTTAGGGCAGATGGAAATAGTATGAGAAGCATCTCCACAATAGAAGCACAATTTATTACGCCTTCGAAACTCTCGACGCTGAGCCCCAGAAACCACTCCATCACACTGCATGGGCTCAGGGGCTGGATCGCAAGGCATCATCACCTCTCACATATTTCTACGCTCACGCAAACATCTGTCAATTTGAATAGCTAATGACAGAGTCATTGAGACCAGAGGGAACAGGAAATCCCACCATGACGTCCTTTACGGTTTCTGCCAGACCCTTCCGAAAAAGAGCTGCCAGGGCATCATCATTCCATTTAGTAAGGACTTCCCATTTTCGGAATTTCTGACAGTACAGCTCTGCGGCTTCCTGACCCTGCTTCAATGCCAACAAGGTTTTCTCAGCTTGATCACTTCCTCTCACACATTATGAGTTCTGCTCTGCCGCCCCCTGGCTGCCGCCGCCTGAGACAACAGCTCAACTCGCCTCATTATAGCAGCGCCCCTGGATACAGGACACTACAGGGAGGAGGATAAACGGCGTCAGTTGTTACTGGTGAGGGTAGGGGAAGTAATATAAAGTGATATACTCCTAGCTTCATACATGACATATACGGCGTGTGACTGTAGGGGGTCAGAGGGACTCAGCACATAATACTAGTATACTATGTCAGCAGCACTGAGGAGGAGGATACAGGACACTACAGGGATGAGGATAGACGGCGTCAGTTGTTACTGCTGTGGATAGGGGAAGTAATATAAAGTGATATACTCCTAGCTTCATACATGGCATATACGGCATGTGACTGTAGGGGGTCAGAAGGACTCAGCACATAATACTAGTATACTATGTCAGCAGCACTGCGAAGGAGGATACAGGACACTACAGGGAGGAGGATAGACGGTGTCAGTTGTTACTGAGGGTAGGGGAAGTAATATAAAGTGATATACTCCTAGCTTCATGCATGGCATATACGGCATGTGACTGTAGGGGGTCAGAGGGACTCAGCACATAATACTAGTATACTATGTCAGCAGCACTGAGGAGGATACAGGACACTACAGGGAGGAGGATAGACGGCGTCAGTTGTTGCTGAGGGTAGGGGAAGTAATATAAAGTGATATACTCCTAGCTTCATGCATGGCATATACGGTATGTGACTGTAGGGGGTCAGAGGGACTCAGCACATAATACTAGTATACTATGTCAGCAGCACTGAGGAGGAGGATACAGGACAGGACACTACAGGGAGAAGGATAGACAGCGTCAGTTGTTGCTGAGGGTAGGGTAATATAAAGTGCTATACTCCTAGCTTCATACATGGCATATACGGTGTGTGACTGTAGGGGGTCAGAGGGACTCAGCACATAATACTAGTATAATATGTCAGCAGCACAGAGGAGGAGGATAAAGGACACTACAGGGAGGAGGATAGACGGCGTCAGGTGTTACTGAGGGTAGGGGAAGTAATATAAAGTGCTATACTCCTAGCTTCATACATGGCATATACGGTGTGTGACAGTAGGGGTCAGAGGGACTCAGCACATAATACTAGTATACTATGTCAGCAGCACTGAGGAGGAGGATACAGGACAGGACACTACAGGGAGAAGGATAGACGGCGTCAGGTGTGGCTGAGGGTAGGGCAATATAAAGTGCTATACTCCTAGCTTCATGCATGGCATATACGGCGTGTGACTGTAGGGGGTCAGAGGGGCTCAGCACATATTACTAGTATACTATGTCAGCAGCACTGAGGAGGATACAGGACACTACAGGGAGGAGGATAGACGGCGTCAGTTGTTGCTGAGGGTAGGGGAAGTAATATAAAGTGATATACTCCTAGCTTCTTGCATGGCATATACGGTATGTGACTGTAGGGGGTCAGAGGGACTCAGCACATAATACTAGTATACTATGTCAGCAGCACTGAGGAGGAGGATACAGGACAGGACACTACAGGGAGAAGGATAGACGGCGTCAGTTGTTGCTGAGGGTAGGGTAATAAAAAGTGCTATACTCATAGCTTCATACATGGCATATACGGTGTGTGACTGTAGGGGGTCAGAGGAATTCAGCACATAATACTAGTATAATATGTCAGCAGCACAGAGGAGGAGGATACAGGACACTACAGGGAGGAGGATAGACGGCGTCAGGTGTTACTGAGGGTAGGGGAAGTAATATAAAGTGCTATACTCCTAGCTTCATGCATGGCATATACGGCGTGTGACTGTAGGGGGTCAGAGGGACTCAGCACATAATACTAGTATACTATGTCAGCAGCACTGAGGAGGAGGATACAGGACACTACAGGGAGGAGGATAGACTGCGTCAGTTGTTGCTGAGGGTAGCGGAAGTAATATAAAGTGATATACTCCTAGCTTCATACATGGCATATACGGCGTGTGACTGTAGGGGGTCAGAGGGACTCAGCACATAATACTAGTATACTATGTCGATGTGTAGCCCAGCTACGCAGGCACACATGAAAATCCAGGAAAGTGCACAGGAAGGTAACAGCTAAAGCTTGATATGCATTCACTCATGTCACTCACATTTAGACACACCCATAGGGGTATATAAGTTTGGTGGGTGTCAGCATAGGAGGGTGTGTTTCAGCTTCCTGTCTTAGGACAGTGATTCAGTCAGTTAGCTCCGGGAGGCTCAGGAGTGAGTCATCCCTTGGATAGTTACCTGTCTGAGTTAGGCTATGGTTCCACGGTTCGGAACCATAGCGCTTTGGACGGAGCGGAAATTCCGCTCCGTCTAAGCCCCGCCCCCTTTATGACGCGCGATCTTTCCGGAGGTGTTCAGGACACCTCCGGAACACCTCCGGAAAGAGCGCAGGGCTACATAGCCCTGTGTTAATTATGTTGCGGCGACGCAATACGCGAGGACATGCTGCGGTCTAAAAAGACGCGCCGCATGTCCGTTTACGCAGGTTTGCCACCTGCGTATTGTTACGCATAGTGGAGACGGGATTTCTTGAAATCCCCTCCACTATGCTGTAACATCTGGACGCTGCGTGTTTGGCGCTGCGCCAGCGCACAGCGCCAAACACGCAGCGTTTCCTGACCGTGGAAACTCACCCTTAGTCAGTCAGATTGGTTTCCTGCTGAGTTCAGAGCAGAGACTTCAGCCGCCTGTCCCAGGACAGTGAAGTTCAGTCGACAGAGGTCCTGGACTAGGAGAATACTGAGAGCTGCTCAGCGAGCCCAAACAGGAAATCTGTGATTCGACTTCTATGCAGCAGTGCTTATGTTAAGAGCGGAAAGCAGGGCGAAGGGCACAGTGGAGAAGATAGAGAAGTGCTTTAGGTATTGGATTGCCTGCACTAAATTACCGGACACCGGGGTCCGAAGCGTTGCTACTGTTTCAGGCATAGTAACAAGAAAACCGGAGGCATCTGGACTACAGGTCGCAGAGAGCAGCCCAAAGTGTCAATACGTAACCGGAGTCAGGTGGAACAGGGACTTTGAGTCAAGCGCAGACAAAAGTAAGGACTTAGTTCCATCACTTAGAAGGCTTCATCACAACGTTGGCCGGGCAGTACAGCTATAGAGAAAGCTGGAGTTTCAGAGTTAACTTCGCTTCAGGCAAGTTGGACTCACATGTACATTGAAGTTAAGGAGGCCTCTAACCTGCTCAGCTGTTACCGGAATGTGCACTCTCCACCCCGACCAGCTCCCCAGGATCTGCTTGAACCATCATCAGTAAAAGGTATGAAAAGGAACTACCTTGTGTATGACTGAATTCTTACTACACCCTGCACCATCTCCACCATAGACTTCCAGGGACCAGTCTCACCTGTGGGAGACTTACCACCAAGCTGCCCCATAACATCCCCTGTGAAGACCCTTACTGCAGCGCTGGTACAATTACCAGAAACCACAGGGGGCGTCACGAACTACCTATCCTAATAATCCCCTGTAAATATTCCCCTATTGCACGACCGCCAGGGCCACAGACCGAGCCACCGCTACCAGTGACAACTCCCATAGATTTCCATGGGCTCGGCTCCGAGTACCCTATAGCCCTGGTATCCACAATTGTGGTGTGTGGTCGAGTCAACTTGGCGTCACGAACAGGATCCGAAACTTACAAGATCGTAAGCCCTGTGTGCCTAAATTGAACTGTTTGCTGTATGTCACTATTGGCGCCAAAATACCGCCATTTTGCCGCCAAGTTGGCGCCCTGAGGCGCTGGTGAAGAAGGTGGGCGTACCTTCGTGGGCGTGTACCCCCCTGAAGCGCGAAAAGTTATGGCCGCCCTCTCCAAGGCCTACTACAATGTGCGGTCCAGCCCCACTGCAAAGGAAATACGCCTCCTCTTCATCCTCTATGCGAAGAGGAGGAGACGCAAAGCCCACCTCCACGGAAAGGACCAGAATGTTCCTGTTGGATACCACAGTGAGACCTGGACCGAGATGGCGGAAGGACAGGAGAATCAGTGCCCAGTACCGGAGGACTGTCTGCCTGTGCCGGAGCTGTCCCCAGATCAGGACACCGACCCCGCCATGATGGAGCTGCGGAGGGAGAACGCAGAGCTGAAGAAGAAGCTGCAGAATCGTGCAGATCTACAAGAGACGGAGAGACACTGGCGTGCCCGGAAACAGCGGCTGCTATGGGACGCAGTGTTCTCTCCCCCAAGTGAAATACCGTCTCTTGATACCCCTCTATCACTGGATTATCCAAAGGCCCTGATGAAAAAGGCTGCGGAGCGACTGGAGGCGGACACCAGATATGCTGTACCTGATCCCACCGATGGAGCGGTGGAGGCGAAGGAGGCTGAGGAGGTCCTGCCCGTCCCTGAGAGCCAGCCAGGTCAGGAGGCCGCAGCGGATTACCGTTCCCCGGCGCGGACACCGGAGAGTTCCTGTCCATCGTTGCCGGAAGTCGATTGGAGTGAGATGGAGCGTATTGATGACATCACATATGCCGTCCAGTGGGAAAAAGAGATGCAGTGTCGCAAAGAGGAGCAGCGACGCCGACAGGAGGAAGAGCGGGAGGTGCAGCGGAACCGACAACGGCAGTATGAGCAGATGGTCGCTGATAAGGAGACCGTGCGCAGAGAGAAAGGTACCTTGCGGGAACCGCGGCGGCAGGGTGTGGTTACAGAGTTCCAGCTCCGCAAGGGCTGGGGCTTCATCAGAGAACCGGGCCTCTATGCAGGGGTCTTTGTCAGCCATAGGGACGTAGAATCCCACCTGCCCATCGGTCACCCGGGGAGGGACCTGATGAATGGGGACATTGTTAGTTACACCCGTCACTGGGGCATGAAGGGGTGGTATGCCCTGAATGTGTCCATCGTTAGTGACCCCGTCCCCGACGCCGGTCCCGGGGCGTCCCAGTTCAGAGCGTTCACAGCACCAGGCCGTACTTCAGCATCGCCCCCTTCAGGCCCATCGCAATCTATGTCGCAATCAGCATCGCCTCCTGCTTACTCAACGCAAACCAAGTCGCAATCTGTACAGCAGCCCAGGTCTCAGCCAGCGCTGCCACCTAAACTGCAAGCTGCGACCAAGTTGGTATCGCAAAATGTTGTGTCACCTATAGCGACGCAATCGGCGTCTCACAAAGAGGAAGCACCCGGCGTGCCCCTAGCGGTTCGCACAAGGACTGTAGCGACCCAGACATTGATAGCAGGTCACGACCTGTTTGTAATGCGCTCTAAAGAGCATCGCGTGGTTCCAGCCCCCGGGGTGGAAGACGTAATTGAAGTCTGCAAGAAAATGTGAAGACCGGTAGGACCCAGACAGGGTTTACCGTATTGAAGCATGTACAAAGTTGAAAAAGAAAGTTTCGCATAATTGCACTTGAAATGTATGTAATGTTTACATAAATTGCCATTTTTGCACTTTATTATTGTCTATTGAAGTTTTATATAGGGAGTAGAATACCCGGCTGGGTACCAGAAAGAAAAGTTAAGAAAAATGATGTTTACCTATTTTGCATAGTTTTGCATAAAATACCCTGGTTGGGCAAAGAGAGTTAAAGAATTTTGAAGAAATTAAAAAGTACATATGTGTCTTTAACCATGTCATGGACTGAGAGGCTGAGGACTATGCCAGCCCAAAAACTTTCATTTGTAAATAGTTGCGCTTCGGTGCATTATCTTGGTTTTACATAAAACCACTACAAAATCTACCTCTGAAGAAAAACCCGTATGGTGGGCCTAGAGTGAGGTCTGCAGTCAGAAGTCCTGCAGCCCACCCAGGACCCACGAGGGAGGTTTTTGGTGCGGGTCCTCCACAAGTATCTTGTATATATGAGAATGTTTGATATTTTGATACTTTTGATACTTTTGTATTCTTTACTGTACATATTGTAACGTTCAAGAAATCCTTACCTCCCGGATGGGAAGAGTTATAATGTTTGTTAATGCAAAACAAAATGTTCTTTTTGTCTTTTACAGCCCGGGAGTGCTGTGTTTTACCAAGGGGGATGTGTAGCCCAGCTACGCAGGCACACATGAAAATCCAGGAAAGTGCACAGGAAGGTAACAGCTAAAGCTTGATATGCATTCACTCATGTCACTCACATTTAGACACACCCATAGGGGTATATAAGTTTGGTGGGTGTCAGCATAGGAGGGTGTGTTTCAGCTTCCTGTCTTAGGACAGTGATTCAGTCAGTTAGCTCCGGGAGGCTCAGGAGTGAGTCATCCCTTGGATAGTTACCTGTCTGAGTTAGTCAGTCAGATTGGTTTCCTGCTGAGTTCAGAGCAGAGACTTCAGCCGCCTGTCCCAGGACAGTGAAGTTCAGTCGACAGAGGTCCTGGACTAGGAGAATACTGAGAGCTGCTCAGCGAGCCCAAACAGGGAATCTGTGATTCGACTTCTATGCAGCAGTGCTTATGTTAAGAGCGGAAAGCAGGGCGAAGGGCACAGTGGAGAAGATAGAGAAGTGCTTTAGGTATTGGATTGCCTGCACTAAATTACCGGACACCGGGGTCCGAAGCGTTGCTACTGTTTCAGGCATAGTAACAAGAAAACCGGAGGCATCTGGACTACAGGTCGCAGAGAGCAGCCCAAAGTGTCAATACGTAACCGGAGTCAGGTGGGACAGGGACTTTGAGTCAAGCGCAGACAAAAGTAAGGACTTAGTTCCATCACTTAGAAGGCTTCACCACAACGTTGGCCGGGCAGTACAGCTATAGAGAAAGCTGGAGTTTCAGAGTTAACTTCGCTTCAGGCAAGTTGGACTCACATGTACATTGAAGTTAAGGAGGCCTCTAACCTGCTCAGCTGTTACCGGAATGTGCACTCTCCACCCCGACCAGCTCCCCAGGATCTGCTTGAACCATCATCAGTAAAAGGTATGAAAAGGAACTACCTTGTGTATGACTGAATTCTTACTACACCCTGCACCATCTCCACCATAGACTTCCAGGGACCAGTCTCACCTGTGGGAGACTTACCACCAAGCTGCCCCATAACATCCCCTGTGAAGACCCTTACTGCAGCGCTGGTACAATTACCAGAAACCACAGGTGGCGTCACGAACTACCTATCCTAATAATCCCCTGTAAATATTCCCCTATTGCACGACCGCCAGGGCCACGGACCGAGCCACCGCTACCAGTGACAACTCCCATAGATTTCCATGGGCTCGGCTCCGAGTACCCTATAGCCCTGGTATCCACAATTGTGGTGCGTGGTCGAGTCATCAGCAGCACTGAGGGAGGATACAGGACACTACAGGGAGGAGGATAGACGGCGTCAGTTGTTACTGAGGGTAGGGGAAGTAATATAAAGTGATATACTCCTAGCTGCATGCATGGCATATACGGCGTGTGACTGTAGGGGGGTCAGAGGGACTCAGCACATAATACTAGTATACTATGTCAGCAGCACTGAGGAGGAGGATACAGGACAGGACACTACAGGGAGGAGGATAGACGGCGTCAGTTGTTGCTGAGGGTAGGGGAAGTAATATAAAGTGATATACTCCTAGCTTCATGCATGGCATATACGGCGTGTGACTGTAGGGGGTCAGAGGGGCTCAGCACATAATATAGTATACTATGTCAGCAGCACTGAGGAGGAGGATACAGGACACTACAGGGAGGAGGATAGACGGCGTCATTTGTTACTGAGGGTAGGGTAATATAAAGTGATATACTCCTAGCTTCATACATGGCATATACGGCGTGTGACTGTAGGGGGGTCAGAGGGACTCAGCACATAATACTAGTATACTATGTCAGCAGCACTGAGGAGGAGGATACAGGACACTACAGGGAGGAGGATAGACGGCGTCAGGTGTTACTGAGGGTAGGGGAAGTAATATAAAGTGATATACTCCTAGTTCATCCATGGCATATACAGCGTGTGACTGTAGGGGGTCAGAGGGGCTCAGCACATAATACTAGTATACTATGTCAGCAGCACTCAGGAGGAGGATACAGGACACTACAGGGAGGAGGATAGACGGCGTCAGGTGTTACTGAGGGTAGGGAAGTAATATAAAGTGATATACTCCTAGCTTCATGCATGGCATATACGGCGTGTGACTGTAGGGCTCAGAGGGACTCAACACATAATACTAGTATACTATGTCAGCAGCACTGAGGAGGATACAGGACAGGACACTACAGGGAGGAGGATAGACGGCAACAGGTGTTACTGAGGGTAGGGGAGTAATATAAAGTGATATACTCCTAGCTTCATACATGGCATAAACAGCGTGTGACTGTAGGGGGTCAGAGGAACTCAGCACATAATACTAGTATACTATGTCAGCAGCACTGAGGAGGATACAGGACACTACAGGGAGAAGGATAGACGGCGTCAGTTGTTGCTGAGGGTAGGGTAATATAAAGTGCTATACTCCTAGCTTCATACATGGCATATACGGCGTGTGACTGTAGGGGGTCAGAGGAACTCAGCACATAATACTAGTATACTATGTCAGCAGCACTGAGGAGGAGCATACAGGACAGGACACTACAGGGAGGAGGATAGACGGCGTCAGTTGTTACTGAGGGTAGGGAAGTAATATAAAGTGATATACTCCTAGCTTCATACATGGCATATACGGAGTGTGACTGTAGAGGGGTCAGAGGGACTCAGCACATAATACTAGTATACTATGTCAGCAGCACTGAGGAGGAGGACACAGGACACTACAGGGAGGAGGATAGACGGCGTCAGGTGTTACTGAGGGTAGGGAAGTAATATAAAGTGCTATACTCCTAGCTTCATGCATAACATATACGACGTGTGACTGTAGAGGGGTCAGAGGGACTCAGCAGATAATACTAGTATACTATGTCAGCAGCACTGAGGAGGAGGATACAGGACACTACAAGGAGGAGGATAGACGGCAACAGGTGTTACTGAGGGTAGGGAAGTAATATAAAGTGATATACTATGTGAGACAGTGAAGGAATATGTGTTGAATGGGGTGTACATTTCACCTAGGTATAAGGGAAATGTGTGGTTTTGTAGACCTAGTGGTAGAGAAAGGTCATTACACCATCCATTCAAGTACACGCTTGCAGCTCAAACCTGTGGCCACTCATATAATATAATGATAATTAGGAAACCAGAAGTAGGTGTCTGGGAATACAGACTGGGCTGGAACTAGTTTAGTCTGGACACAGGAAGGTGTCCCGGCACGAGAAACAGTCTCCAAGTCAGAGTGTGAGCTGTCTTTAGCCTGGACACAGGGAGGTGTCCCGGCACAAGGAAGCAGTCTCCAAGTCAGAGTGTGAGCTGTCTTTAGCCTGGACACAGGGATGTGTCCCGGCACAAGGAAGCAGTCTCCAGGAGTTTGAGCTATCTCAGTCTGGGTGCAGGAAGTACCCCGGACACAAGAGTAGCCTCAGTGAGTCTCCGTGTGAATAGCGGCTGAATAGGAGTGGATCTCTCTCAAGTCTGGACGCTGAAGGGCCTTCAGACACAAGGAGGAGTATCTGGGAAACTCCGTACTGGTAACATATATCATATGTGTTGTTTTGGGCACAGACTGGTAGAGTCTGTACCCTGAGAGACAGGGAAATCGATCTATGTGTAGTTAGTGGCTAGACAAGCCTAGGTTTTCTGTTTATGCTTTGTTTTATCTGTTTGCTGTGGACTTTAATAAAACTGGTTGCGGCCAGTTTTTACCAGAACTGCTGTCTGAATGAACTGTTTTCATGCCATTCTGTCTACCCAGACAGCGATCCTAGAGCTATAACCCCTGGAAATGTTACAACTCCTAGCTTCATACATGGCATATACGGCGTGTGACTGTAGGGGGTCAGAGGGACTCAGCACATAATACTAGTATACTATGTCAGCAGCACTGAGGAGGAGGATACAGGACACTACAGGGAGGAGGATAGACGGCGTCAGTTGTTACTGAGGGTAGGGGAAGTAATATAAAGTGATATACTCCTAGCTTCATGCATGGCATATACGGCGTGTGACTGTAGGGGTCAGAGGGACTCAGCACATAATACTAGTATACTATGTCAGCAGCACTGAGGAGGAGGATACAGGACACTACAGGGAGGAGGATAGACGGCGTCAGGTGTTACTGAGGGTAGGGTAATATAAAGTGATTTTAGGCAGAACCTGTGGAGAGATCTCGCTCCAGCTCCAGTCATTATAGAGTTAAGCTGGGTTCACATTTGCATATTTTGCACACGGATCCGTTTTCCTCTCCAGTGACTTTCAGTGGTGATGGATGGGACTTCCTGTGCATCTACTTGTCACCCTTTCCCCACGGATCCTGTATCTCCATATTTTATCAGATGCACAAAAACGCAACTTGTTGCAGTTTTGTGTCATCTGATAAACACGCAGGCATCGGGCGACACACGGATCCGCGGCTACACGTCTGGAATTACAATGGAGCACGGATCCAGGACAGCAGGGGTCCGGGTGCTTCCGTGTGCAGGGATCTGTTCTGCGGACTGAGCATGCTCAGAAGCGAGGGATGTGCTGTATGGGAAGTGATGAAGCTGTATGAGAGCAGTATGCAGACATAATGTACTCTGTTCTGTCATACAGGGATCTCTCCGCCTCACTAGAAGAGCTTGTGCCCCATGTTACAGCGCAGTAATGTGTAATACTATTGTAGGAACTCGAGGATTCTGATAGCGTGGGGCAATGAACAATCAGAGACGGGTTTCTTAGAATGCAAATAATGTATTTGTGAAACAGCAAAACACCCAAAAACAATATTCAAACAACCCGTAGTGACATGCAATGAGTCCATATATATATATACACAAGTCCAGTTATATGAATCCGGATATATAAGTCTTTGAACCTCTATAGCGAGGGTGGTAAAGTTCTTACGACGGAGTCCTCACACAAATGTGACCACAAGGTAAGTCTGATGCACAGGTAACGTGGCTGGATTTACACACTGCTGGTGTGTGAAGAGTCAGATCCAGGTATGCAGAAAACACAGGGAGGTCCAGGAACAAGTTAATCTCAGTTGTGGCTTAATTCAGTGAAGTCCAACAACAAGTTCATATGTCAGTAAGGTTCCAGTAACAGTTCCAACAGCTCTCACCAGAGGTAATGCACAAAGGGTTAAACAGCAACAGTTCAGAAACACAGTTCTTATCAGATGGAGTGAACCAAGGGTTAAATTCCCAAGTCAACAGTTTAGTGATAACACAGTACTTTGTGCAACTTACATATGCAGAGAATGTCCAGAGCCATGGGTAGAAACTGCTGTGGCTGAGAAACACCTGAAGATAAGGTTATGCACTTTCCTGGTAAATACACAAAAGATCTGTGAGGAACAAAGCAGCTGGGTTGCAGGGAAACGGAAGCAGAATACTCCAGCAGTGAAGCCAACACCTGAGCCAGGTTTTAAACAAACGAACAGGAAGTAGGGCACACAAAACAGCAAACTCCATTTTAACAAAGGGCAAAATCATTGACAAAGTTACCTAGAAAACCCGGAATACTGACATAATGTTACATGTATTGGGAGCATGTATATGACATGGGGGCACTGGTGAGGGGCTGCACGAGTGGGTCTGCTTTCACACTAGCGTTTTGGTACGGTGCGTTGTGATGCGTAGCAATCCTGATGCATCCTGGTCCAGACTGTATCCCTGTACTGACCATAGGGACGCATGGACCTGCGTCTGCATCAGGATTTCCCATGTGCTCCCAAAACGCAGCTTGTTGCGAATTTTGGGTGTTAAAAAAATCTGCAGACGTCCTGATACGTGTCAGCGCGTCCAAAACATATGAGTGTCAGTGTAGACGCACGGGAATCAGGACGCTGCGTCCAATCTGCAGGCGGATATTACACTGCACAGGCAGTACTCCCCTCTCCTCTGTGATCAGGTCACTTCCATGTGTTTGCTTCCATCTGCAGAAAAAACACGGATGCGGATAAATCATGTCCAAGAGGGAATGACTGCAGCCATGAAGGTGCGGACTGCTGGTCTGGGGTCAGAGGTCGCACTGGGCCACTACTGGTTAATGATCAGATCACCAGTGACGATATGATGCTATTATTACTGCACATGACGTCATTACACTGCAGGAACCGGGGAGTCAGGAGGAAGATGAGGAACATGGAGGCTGTATACAGTGTAATATGGAAACAACACTGACCCTAGTGCAAACCTTCCTGCAGGCTTATATTAGAGAGGATACATGGTGAGACTGCACCGAGGAGCAGGGGCCTGTTCACAAGAGCTGACTCTCTGAGGAAACCGCACTGCTGAATGTCAGTCTGTACTGCGTCACTAGATCCTTATAAGCTGTATAATGAGGCCGCACTGTACAGGAGAGACAGGAGCGAAGACTGAGGAGAGCGGAGCGAGGACCGAGGAGAACGGAGCGAGGACTGAGGAGACCTGAGGGAAAACTGAGGAGACCGAAGCCAGGACTGAGGAGACCGGAGCCAGGACTGAGAACGGAGCGAGGACTGAGGAGACCGGAGAAAGGACTGAGGAGAATGGACCGAGGACTGAGGAGACCGGAGCCAGGACAGAGGAGACCGGAGCCAGGACTGAGGAGAATGGAGCGAGGACTGAGGAGACCGGAGCGAGGACTGAGGAGACCGGAGAGAGGACTGAGGAGACCGGAGCCAGGACTGAGGAGACCGGAGCCAGTACTGAGGAGACCGGAGCCAGGACTGAGGAGGACGGAGCCAGGACTGAGGAGAACGGAGCCAGGACTGAGGAGAACGGAGCCAGGACCGAGGAGTACGGAGCGAGGACCGAGGAGAACGGAGCCAGGACCGAGGAGAACGGAGCCAGGACCAAGGAGAACGGAGCCAGAACTGAGGAGACAGGAACCAGGACTGAGGAGAACGGACCGAGGAGACCGGAACCAGGACTGAGGAGACCGGAGCCAGGACCGAGGAGACAGGAGCCAGGACCGAGGAGACCGGAGCCAGGACCGAGGAGACCGGAGCCAGGACCGAGGACACCAGAGCCAGGACCGAGAACGGAGCCAGGACTGAGGAGACCGGAGCCAGGACTGAGGAGACCGGAGCCAGGACTGAGGAGAACGGAGCCAGGACTGAGGAGACCGGAGCCAGGACTGAGGAGACCGGAGCCAGGACTGAGGAGAACGGAGCCAGGACTGAGGAGAACGGAGCGAGGACTGAGAACGGAGCCAGGACTGAGGAGAACGGAGCCAGGACTGAGGAGAACGGAACCAGGACTGAGGAGAACGGAGCCAGGACTGAGGAGAACGGAGCCAGGACTGAGGAGAACGGAGCGAGGACTGAGGAGACCGGAGCCAGGACTGAGGAGACCGGAGCCAGGACTGAGGAGAACGGAGCCAGGACTGAGGAGACCGGAGCCAGGACTGAGGAGACCGGAGCCAGGACCGAGGAGACCGAGCCAGGACCGAGGAGACCGGAGCCAGGACCGAGGAGACCGGAGCCAGGACCGAGGAGACCGGAGCCAGGACCGAGGACACCGGAGCCAGGACCGAGGAGACCGGAGCCAGGAATGAGGAGAACGGAGCGAGGACCGAGGAGACAGGAGCCAGGACCGAGGAGACCGGAGCGAGGACCGAGGAGACCGGAGCCAGGACCGAGGAGACCGGAGCCAGGACCGAGGAGACCGGAGCCAGGACCGAGGAGACCGGAGCCAAGACCGAGGAGACCGGAGCCAGGACCGAGGAGACCGGAGCCAGGACCGAGGAGACCAGAGCCAGGACCGAGGAGACCGGAGCCAGGACCGAGGAGACCGGAGCCAGGACTGAGGAGAACGGAGCGAGGACTGAGGAGACCGGAGCGAGGACTGAGGAGACCGGAGCCAGGACTGAGGAGAACGGACCGAGGAGACCGGAACCAGGACTGAGGAGACCGCACCGAGGAGCAGGGGCCTGTTCACAAGAGCCGACAATCTGAGGAAACCGCACTGCTGAATAACAGTCTGTACTGCGTCACTAGATCCTTATACAGCTGTATAATGAGGCCGCACTGTACAGGAGAGACCGGAGCCAGTACTGAGGAGACCGGAGCCAGGACTGAGGAGAACGGAGCGAGGACTGAGGAGAACGGAGCGAGGACTGAGGAGAACGAAGCGAGGACTGAGGAGAACGGAGCCAGGACTGAGGAGAACGGAGCCAGGACTGAGGAGAACGGAGCCAGGACTGAGGAGAACGGAGCCAGGACCGAGGAGACCGGAGCCAGGACCGAGGAGACCGGAGCCAGGACCGAGGAGACCGGAGCCAGGACCGAGGAGACAGGAGCCAGGACCGAGGAGACAGGAGCTAGGACTGATGAGACCGGAGGCAGGACTGAGGAGACATGAGCCAGGACTGAGGAGACAGGAGCCAGGACTGAGGAGACCGGAGCCAGGACTGAGGAGACCGGAGCCAGGACTGAGGAGAACGGAGCCAGGACTGAGGAGAACGGAGCCAGGACTGAAGAGATGTGAGCCAGGACTGAGGAGAACGGAGCCAGGACTGAGGAGACCGGAGCCAGGACTGAAGAGACCGGAGCCAGGACTGAAGAGACCGGAGCCAGGACTGAGGAGACCAGAGCCAGGACTGAGGAGAACGGACCGAGGAGACCGGAACCAGGACTGAGGAGACCGCACCGAGGAGCAGGGGCCTGTTCACAAGAGCCGACAATCTGAGGAAACCGCACTGCTGAATAACAGTCTGTACTGCGTCACTAGATCCTTATACAGCTGTATAATGAGGCCGCACTGTACAGGAGAGACCGGAGCCAGTACTGAGGAGACCGGAGCCAGGACTGAGGAGAACGGAGCGAGGACTGAGGAGAACGGAGCGAGGACTGAGGAGAACGGAGCGAGGACTGAGGAGAACGGAGCGAGGACTGAGGAGAACGGAGCGAGGACTGAGGAGAACGGAGCCAGGACTGAGCAGAACGGAGCCAGGACCGAGGAGACCGGAGCCAGGACCGAGGAGACCGGAGCCAGGACCGAGGAGACCGGAGCCAGGACCGAGGAGACCGGAGCCAGGACCGAGGAGACAGGAGCCAGGACCGAGGAGACAGGAGCTAGGACTGATGAGACCGGAGGAAGGACTGAGGAGACAAGAGCCAGGACTGAGGAGACAGGAGCCAGGACTGAGGAGACTGGAGCCAGGACTGAGGAGACTGGAGCCAGGACTGAGGAGACCGGAGCCAGGACTGTTGTGAATGGGTTTGAGATGAGTTCTGAGCAGAGGCTCCCTCTGGTGGTTACAAGCGGTACTGGTCTGTTCAGTGAAGATTGTGAGGACTGGGAATCAGGTGTTACTGACTGGTCTTATATAAGGGAGTCACCTTCCCATCAGGGTTGCCGGTGATCAATTGTTCTGGTCTGAATCCTTGATTCCAGTTTCCCTTGTAGCCTGCTGTGTCGTGTCTGCATCTCCTTCTAACAGATAAGACATTTTCTTCTTTTTGTTTCTGTGCTTTATTTTTGCATTTTGTCCTGCACTTCTGTGGGGGCCTTCTGGGTCCCCTCAGGGGCTTTTGCCCTCTCAGTTTAGTTCAGCCACTGATGTTTGTACTTTTGCTTTTTCCAGTTTTTTCAGTGGCTGCTGTTTTGATTTTGTTACACCAGAGAGCTAATTTAGGTGGTAGAGGTCGTGTGATCTCAGGTGTTTTTGAAATTAGTAGAGTTGGTGCTTTCAGGGTTTTTTTGGGATTGCAGTAAGTACCCTTCCTATCCTTTTCTATTTAGTTAGTTTGGGCCCCAACGTTTGCTCATACTATTTTCTGTCTGTGTCAGTATTTCGTCTTGTCTAAGGCTGTGGTTCCACGGTCCGGAATCACAGCGCTTTGGACGGAGTGGAAATTCCGCTCCGTCTAAGCCCCGCCCCCTTTCTGACGCGCGCTCTTTCCGGAGGTGTTCAGGACACCTCCGGAACACCTCCGGAAAGAACGCAGGGCTACATAGCCCTGTGTGAAATTCTGTTGCGGCGACGCACCGTCGCCGCAACACGCGAGGACATGCTGCGGTCTGAAAAGACGCGCCGCATGTCCGTTTACGCAGGTCTGCCACCTGCGTGTTGTTACACATAGTGGAGACGGGATTTCTTTAAATCCCCTCCACAATGCTGTAACATCTGGACGCTGCGTGTTTGGCGCTGCGCCAGCCACGCAGCGTTTACTGATCGTGGAAACTCACCCTAACCGCCATTACATGTTTGGGGGCTTGCTATTATCTTTGGGGTTCTGCTCCGGGGCAGATAGCTTTCCTATTTCTATCTTTAGGTGTAGTTAGTTTCTCAGGCTGTGACGAGGCGTCTAGGACCAACGTAGGAACGCTCCACGGCTGCCTCTAGTTGTGGTGGTTAGTCAGGGTACTGCAATCTCATAGATTCCAACTGCTCTGGTGTATTGCCTTTTTGCCTGCACTCCTCAGCTACCGAATCATAACAGTATCACCGGCCCAAAAAATTGAACATTGTATGGTACTCACAGAAGGGAAAAATATTGTGAAAGAAAAAACGGTTGTCAGAGTTGTCAGAGATATTTTTCTGTTTGTTGCATTTTTTTTTTTTTTTCCCTCTGTATCTCTGGGTGCTGGGGAGGATTTTTTTTTTTTCTCTCAATGGAGTTTGCACAGTTGTCTGGCCATGTGGATCAGCTTGCCACTGAGGTTCGGAGTATTGCTACCTATCTTGCTAGGCTGCCTGTTGTGGAACCTAGGATTCCCATGCCAGATTTGTTTTTGGGGGATCGAGCTAAGTTTCAGAATTTCAAAAATAATTGTAAATTTTTTTTTGCCTTAAAATCTAAGTCCTCAGGAAACGCTGCGCAGCAGGTTCAAATTGTCATCTCTCTCCTGCGCGGCGATCCTCAGGATTGGGCTTTTTCCCTGACACCTGGGGATCCTGTTTTGAGTGATGTTGATGCATTTTTTCAGGCTTTGGGGTTATTGTACGATGAGCCTAATGTCACTGATCAAGCTGAAAAAGCCTTGTTGGCATTAAATCAGGGCTTGATGACGCTGAGTTATACTGTCAGAGATTCCGTAGGTGGGCAGTCCTGACCAAGTGGAATGACGACGCTTTGGCGGCCCTTTTTCGGAAGGGGCTGTTAGATAATGTAAAGGATGTTATGGTGGGATTCCCTGTCCCCTCTGGTCTCAATGATTCTATGTCATTAGCGATTCAAATTGACAGACGTTTGCGTGAGCGGAGAAGTATGCGTGGAATAGTGTTGCCTTGTGAACCTGCTTCTGAATCCATGCAGTGTGATAGAGTGGTGTCTGGGGCACAGCGTCATGAGTTTCGAAAGCGCAATGGGTTATGTTTCTACTGTGGTGATGCCTCTCATGCTATTTCAGTCTGCCCTAAGCGGGGAGGACGTTTTGCACGCTCAGTTGTCTTGGGTAGTGTTCAGACTAAGTTTTTACTAACTGTCACTCTGATATGCTCTCTGTCCTCATTTTCTGCTCAGGCTTTCGTTGATTCTGGAGCAGCTATTAACCTGATGGATTATGATTTTGCTAAACGTTGTGGGTTTCCCTTGATACCCCTACAGAAGTCTATTCCCCTTCTGGGGATCGATTCTACCCCTTTGGCTGAGAATAAACCTCAGTTCTCTACTCAGGTTATAATGAGGGTTGAACCTGATCATCAAGAGTGCTGCAAATTTTTGGTTCTGTATAATCTGCATGATATTATCATACTGGGTTTCCCTTGGTTACAGTCTCATAATCCTGTTTTGGATTGGAAATCTGTGTCTGTAAACAGTTGGGGCTGCCAATGTGTTAATACCAACACTCCTGTTTTTTCTGCCTCCCCCCAGGCTCAGGATGTTCCTGACTATTTGATTGATTTTTCTGATGTGTTTAGCGAAAGTAAATCTGCATCCTTGCCTCCCCATAGGAGCTATGACTGCGCTATTGAATTAGTGCCAGGTAGTAAATTCCCTAAAGGTCGCCTTTTTAACTTGTCTGTACCTGAATATGACGCTATGCGGTCTTATATCAAGGAGTCATTGGAGAAAGGTCATATCAGACCATCCTCTTCACCCTTAGGTGCCGGTTTTTTCTTTGTGGCCAAAAAGGATGGTTCATTAAGGCCGTGTATTGATTATCGTCTTTTGAACAATATTACTGTGAAATATCAATACCCGTTACCCTTGATTTCTGACCTGTTTTCAGGGTGAAAAACGCTACTTGGTTTACCAAGCTTGACCTCAGGGGGGCATATAACCTTGTTCGCATTAAGCACGGGGATGAATGGAAGACGGCATTCAATACCCCGGAGGGGCATTTTGAGTACCTTGTGATGCCCTTTGGGCTCACTAATGCTCCTTCTGTCTTCCAGTCCTTCATGAATGACATTTTCAGGGATTTTGTGGATAAATTTCTGATTGTTTATTTGGATGATATCTTGATTTTTTTCCAATGACTGGGACTCTCATGTGAAACATGTTCGAACTGTATTCCAGATTTTGAGAGAGAATGCTCTGTATGTGAAGGGATCAAAGTGTCTTTTTGGCGTACAGAGGATGTCATTTCTGGGATTCATTTTGTCCCCATCTGTTATTGAAATGGACCCGGTCAAGGTTCAGGCCATCTGTGATTGGGTCCAACCTACTTCATTAAAGGCTCTTCAAAGATTTTTGGGTTTTGCCAATTTTTATCGTAAATTTATTGGTAATTTCTCGGTTATTGTTAAACCATTAACTGATTTGACCAAAAAGGGTTCTGATGTGGTGAATTGGCCTCCTGAGGCAGTCTCTGCATTTCAGGAACTTAAGCAGAGATTCACTTCTGCTCCTGTTCTACGGCAGCCTGATGTTTCTCTGCCATTTCAGGTGGAGGTTGATGCCTCTGAAATTGGGGCAGGTGCCGTTTTGTCCCAAAAAGATCCAGAGACCTCTAAAAGTAACCCTTGTGCCTTTTTCTCTCGAAAATTTTCTCCTACTGAACGTAATTATGACATGGGTAATCGGGAGTTATTGGCCATGAAGTGGGCTTTTGAAGAGTGGAGACATTGGCTGGAGGGAGCCAAACATCGGGTGGTGGTCCTTACGGACCATAAGAATCTGGTTTATCTGGAATCTGCCAAGCGACTCAATCCTAGACAGGCCAGGTGGGCCTTGTTTTTCACACGTTTTAATTTTGTGGTTTCCTTTCTTCCTGGCACTAAGAATGTTAAGGCGGATGCTCTCTCGAGGAGTTTCCTTGCGGACTCTCCTGAGTTATCTGATCCTTCTGTTATTTTGAAAGAGGGTGTAGTTCTTTCCGCCATCTCACCCAATTTGAGACTTGCTCTGGAGGGGTGTCAGGAGGATAGGCCCGAGCGCTGCCCTGTTGGAAAATTGTTTGTCCCGGACCAGTGGAAAAAGAGTGTGATGTCTGAGATTCATTGTTCCGCGTTGGCTGGGCATCCCGGAATTTTTGGTACCAGAGACTTGGTTAGTCGGTCCTTTTGGTGGCCTACCTTGTCTCGTGATGTCAGGGAATTTGTGCAGTCCTGCGGGACTTGCTCTCGCTCCAAGCCTTGCTCTCGCTCTAGTGGTTTGTTGATGCCATTGCCTGTGCCCAAGAGACCATGGACCCATATCTCTATGGATTTCATTTCCGACCTTCCTGTTTCTCAGAGAATGACCGCCATCTGGGTGATTTGTGATAGGTTTTCCAAGATGATACATCTTGTGCCATTGCCTAAGTTGCCTTCCTCCTCTGAATTGGTGCCTTTGTTCCTTCAGCACGTGGTTCGTTTACATGGCATTCCTGAGAACATTGTGTCTGACAGAGGAGTCCAGTTTGTTTCCAGATTCTGGAGGACCTTTTGTTCTAAACTTGGTGTTCAATTGTCTTTCTCCTCGGCGTTTCATCCTCAGACCAATGGTCAAACTGAGAGAACAAACCAGACATTGGAGACTTATCTAAGATGCTTTGTGTCTGCTGATCAGGATGACTGGGTTTCTTTTTTGCCTTTGGCTGAGTTTGCTCTTAATAATAGGGCTAGCTCTGCCACTTTGATGTCTCCATTTTTCTGTAATTCTGGGTTTCACCCTCGATTTTCTTCGGAACAGACGGAGGCTTCTGTCTGTCCGGGTGTTGACTCTGTTGTGGAGCGTATGCAACAGATTTGGGACCAGGTAGTGGAGAGGTTGTCCCTCTCTCAAGAGAGGCCCAGCGGTTTGCTAACCGGCATAGGACTGATGGTCCTCGGTTTAAAGTAGGGGACTTGGTCTGGTTGTCCTCAAAAAATATTCCTATGAGAGTAGCATCTCCTAAATTTAAGCCTAGGTTCATTGGACCTTATAAGATCATGGAGATTCTTAATCCTGTTTCTTTTCGTTTGCTTCTTCCAGGGACATTTAAGATCCATAACGTGTTCCACAAGTCCTTGTTGAAGAGGTTTGTTGAGCCAGTGGTTCCTGCTGCTGTGCCTCCTGACCCTGTTTTGGTTGAGGGCAATCTGGAGTATGTGGTTGAGAAAATATTAGATTCTCGTTTTTCTAGACGGAAACTCCAGTATTTGGTTAAGTGGAGAGGTTATGGTCAGGAAGACAATTCTTGGGTGTTTGCTTCGGACATCCATGCTAGGAGACTCATCCGTGCGTATCATAGAACTCATCCTGACCGACCTGGTTGCTCAAATGAGGGTTCGGTGACCCCTCCTCAAGGGGGGGGTACTGTTGTGAATGGGTTTGAGATGAGTTCTGAGCAGAGGCTCCCTCTGGTGGTTACAAGCGGTACTGGTCTGTTCAGTTAAGATTGTGAGGACTGGGAATCAGGTGTTACTGACTGGTCTTATATAAGGGAGTCACCTTCCCATCAGGGTTGCCGGTGATCAATTGTTCTGGTCTGAATCCTTGATTCCAGTTTCCCTTGTAGCCTGCTGTGTCGTGTCTGCATCTCCTTCTAACAGATAAGACATTTTCTTCTTTTTGTTTCTGTGCTTTATTTTTGCATTTTGTCCTGCACTTCTGTGGGGGCCTTCTGGGTCCCCTCAGGGGCTTTTGCCCTCTCAGTTTAGTTCAGCCACTGATGTTTGTACTTTTGCTTTTTCCATTTTTTTCAGTGGCTGCTGTTTTGATTTTGTTACACCAGAGAGCTAATTTAGGTGGTAGAGGTCGTGTGATCTCAGGTGTTTTTGAAATTAGTAGAGTTGGTGCTTTCAGGGTTTTTTTGGGATTGCAGTAAGTACCCTTCCTATCCTTTTCTATTTAGCTAGTTTGGGCCCCAACGTTTGCTCATACTATTTTCTGTCTGTGTCAGTATTTCGTCTTGTCTAACCGCCATTACATGTTTGGGGCTTGCTATTATCTTTGGGTTCTGCTCCGGGCAGATAGCTTTCTATTTCTATCTTTAGGTGTAGTTAGTTTCCAGGTGTGACGAGGCGTCTAGGACCAACGTAGGAACGCTCACGGCTGCTCTAGTTGTGGTGGTTAGTCAGGTACTGCAATCTCATAGATTCCAACTGCTCTGGTGTATTGCCTTTTTGCCTGCACTCCTCAGCTACCGAATCATAACACAGACTGAAGAGACCGGAGCCAGGACTGAGGAGACCGGAGCCAGGACTGAGGAGACCGGAGCCAGGACCGAGGAGACGGAGCCAGGACTGAGGAGACCGGAGCCAGGACTGAGGAGACGGAGCCAGTACTGAGGAGACCGGAGAGAGGACTGAGATCGGAGCAGGACTGAGGAGATCGGAGCCAGGACTGAGGAGACCGGACAGGACTGAGGAGACCGCCCGAGACAGGTCTGACGAGCAATCGGGGAAACCGCACTGCTGAAAACCGACGCACACAGTTCCTGACAGCGAGAGCCGCACTGTACAGAGAGACCGGAGCAGTACTGAGGAAACGAGCCAGGACAAGGAGAACGGAGCAGGACTGAGGAGAACGGACCCAGATGACTGAGGAGAACGGAGCAGGACTGAGGAGAACAGCCAGGACTGAGGAGACGAGCCAGGACTGAGGAGACAGGAGCAGGACTGAGGAACGAGCGGACTGAGGAGACGGAGCCGACTGAGGAGACCGGAGCCAGACTGAGGAGAACGGAGCCAGACTGAGGAGAACGAGCAGGACTGAGGAGAACGGAGCAGGACTGAGGAACGGAGCCAGGACTGAGGAGTACGGAGCAGACGAGGAGAACGGAGCGAGACGAGGAGACCGGAGCCAGGACTGAGGAGACGGAGCCAGACGAGGAGACGAGCAGGACTGAGGAGACCGGAGCCAGGACTGAGGAGAACGGAGCCAGGACTGAGGAGAACGGAGCGAGGACTGAGGAGAACGGAGCCAGGACTGAGGAGAACGGAGCCAGGACTGAGGAGAACGGAGCCAGGACTGAGGAGAACGGAGCCAGGACTGAGGAGAAAGGAGCCAGGACTGGGGAGGAGAAGAGCCAGGACTGAGGAGACGGAGCAAGACTGAGGAGAACGGAGCGGACTGAGGAGAACGGAGCCAGGACTGAGGAGAACGGAGCAGGACTGAGGAGAACAGCAGGACTGAGGAGAACGGACAGGACTGAGGAGACGAGCCAGGACGAGGAGACGGAGCCAGGACTGAGGAGAACGGAGCCAGGACTGAGGAGACGGAGCCAGGACTGAGGAGACGGAGCCAGGACTGAGGAGACCGGAGCCAGGACTGAGGAGACCGGAGCCAGGACTGAGGAGAACGGAGCCAGGACTGAGGAGAACGGAGCGAGGACTGAGGAGAACGGAGCCAGGACTGAGGAGAACGAGCCAGGACTGAGGAGACGGAGCAGGACTGAGGAGAACAGGAGCAGGACTGAGGAGACGGAGCAGACTGAGGACGAGAACGGAGCAGACTGAGGAGAACGGACGACAGACTGAGGAGACCGGAGCAGGACTGAGGAGAACGGAGCCAGGACTGAGGAGAACGGAGCCAGGACTGAGGAGACGGAGCAGGACTGAGGAGACGGAGCCAGGACTGAGGAGAACGGAGCCAGGACTGAGGAGACGGAGCAGGACTGAGGAGAACGGAGCAGGACTGGAGAACGGAGAGAGGACGAGGAGAGAGAGACCGGAGGAGCAGGACGAGGAGACCGGAGCCAGGACTGAGGAGAACGGAGCCAGGACTGAGGAGAACTGGAGCCAGGACTGAGAGGAACGGAGCCAGGACTGAGGAGAACGGAGCGAGGATTGAGGAGAACGGAGCAGGAGCTGAGGAGAACGGAGCCAGGACTGAGGAACGTAGCGGTGAGCGAAGACTGAGGAACGAGACGGAGCGAAGACTGAGGAGAACGGAGGAAGCAGGACTGAGGAGAACGGAGCAGGACTGAGGAGAACGGAACCGAGGACTGAGGAGAATGGAGCGAGGACTGAGGAGAACGGAGCGAGGACGAGGAGACGGAGCAGGACAGAGGAGACGAGCCGAGGACGAGGAGACGGAGCAGGACGAGGAGAACGGAGCCAGGACTGAGGAGAACGGAGCCAGGACTGAGGAGAACGGAGCCGAGGACTGAGGAGAACGGAGCCAGGACTGAGGAGAACGGAGCCAGGACTGAGGAGAACGGAGCCAGGACTGAGGAGAAAGGAGCGAGGACTGAGGAGACGGAGCGAGAACTGAGGAGACCGGAGCAGGACTGAGGAGACCGGAGCCAGGACTGAGGAGAACGGAGCCAGGACTGAGGAGAACGGACCAGGACTGAGGAGAACGGAGCCAGGACTGAGGAGAACGGAGCCAGGACTGAGGAGAACGGAGCGAGGACAGAGGAGAACGGAGCGAGGACAGAGGAGACCGGAGCCAGGACAGAGGAGACGGAGCCAGGACAGAGGAGAACGGAGCCAGGACTGAGGAGAACGGAGCCAGGACTGAGGAGAACGGAGCCAGGACTGAGGAGAACGGAGCCAGGACTGAGGAGAACGGAGCCAGGACTGAGGAGAACGGAGCAGGACTGAGGAGAACGGAGCAGGACTGGGGAGAACCGAGCCAGGACTGAGGAGAACGGAGCCAGGACTGAGGAGAACGGAGCCAGGACTGAGAACGGAGCCAGGACTGAGGAGAACGGAGCCAGGACTGAGGAGAACGGAGCCAGGACTGAGGAGAACGGAGCGAGGACTGAGGAGAACGGAGCGCAGGACTGAGGAGACCGGAGCCAGGACTGAGGAGACGGAGCCAGGACTGAGGAGAACGGAGCCAGGACTGAGGAGAACGGAGCCAGGACTGAGGAGACGGAGCCAGGACTGAGGGAACGGAGCCAGGACTGAGGAGAACCGGAGCCAGGACTGAGGAGAACGGAGCCAGGACTGAGGAGAACGGAGCGAGGACTGAGGAGAACGGAGCCAGGACTGAGGAGAACGGAGCCAGGACTGAGGAGAACGGAGCAGGACTGAGGAGAACGAGCGAGGACTGAGGAGAACGGAGCCAGGACTGAGGAGACCGGAGCCAGGACTGAGGAGAACGGAGCCAGGACTGAGGAGAACGGAGCGAGGACTGAGGAGAACGGAGCCAGGACTGAGGAGAACGGAGCCAGGACTGAGGAGAACGGAGCGAGGACTGAGGAGAACGGAGCCAGGACTGAGGAGAACGGAGCCAGGACTGAGGAGAACGGAGCCAGGACTGAGGAGAACGGAGCCAGGACCGAGGAGACCGGAGAGAGGACCGAGGAGACCGGAGCGAGGACCGAGGAGACCGGAGCCAGGACCGAGGAGACCGGAGCAAGGACCGAGGAGACTGGAGCCAGGACTGAGGAGAACGGAGCCAGGACTGAGGAGAACGGAGCGAGGATTGAGGAGAACGGAGCCAGGACTGAGGAGAACGGAGCTCTATAAAAAAAAAAAGAGCCGTTTAAAGAGCCAAAAGAGCCGGCTCTCCCATCACTAACATCCACAGCTTCCTGTGTCTGCTCTATGGAGGGAGAGGCGCCGCCCCTTCTGGTCACATGGGCATGACGTGAACAGAGGTCCTTTAGCCGACTTGGATTTAGCCTCTACCTTTACCCACCGGCGAGGACCAGTGGCCCCAGGTAAGAGGCGCCTCCGGGGCCCTGCAGCACGTGGATAAGGGCTCTGTATACCGGCAGCTGCGGAGGGACTACACTTCCCAGCATGCCCTGACAGCACCAGGAGTGCAGGCTGTGTGGGCATGCTGGGATCTGTAGTGAGTGACGTTCCGGGGCCCCATTGTTGTCAGAGCCCCTCCCCCACCGATCATCCGGAGAATGAAGGAATTCTATAGGGCGCAGGGGACTGGGGGAAGAGATTTCCGGCGCACACTCCCCTGACTGACCCCTCTCCCCACACTGCCTTCTCCCTGACTGACCCCTCTCCCCACACTGCCCTCTCCCCTGACTGACCCCTCTCTCCCACACTGCCCTCTCCTGACCGACCCCTCTCCCCACACTGCCCTCTCCACCGACTGACCTCTCTCCCCACACTGCCCTCTCCCCTCACTGACCCCTCTCCCCACACTGCCCTCTCTCCTGACTGACCCCTCTCCCCACACTGCCCTCTCCCCTGACTGACCCCTCTCCCCACACTGCCCTCTCCCCTGACTGACCCCTCTCCCCACACTGGCCTCTCCCCTGACTGACCCCTCTCCCCACACTGCCCTCTCCCCTGACTGACCCCTCTCCCCACACTGCCCTCTCCCCTGACCCCTCTCCTCACACTGCCCTCTCCCCTGACTGACCCCTCTCCTCACACTGCCCTCTCCCCTGACTGACCCCTCTCCCCACACTGCCCTCTCCCCTGACTGACCCCTCTCCCCACACTGCCCTCTCCCCTGACTGACCCCTCTCCCCACACTGCCCTCTCCCCTGACTGACCCTTCTCCCCACACTGCCCTCTCCCCTGACTGACCCCTCTCCCCACACTGCCCTCTCCCCTGACTGACCCTCTCCCCACACTGTCCTCCCCTGACTGACCCCTCTCCCCACACTGCCCTCTCCCCTGACTGACCGCTCTCCCCTGACTGACCCCTCTCCCCACACTGCCCTCTCCCCTGACTGACCCCTCTCCCCACACTGCCCTCTCCCTGACTGACCCCTCTCCCCACACTGCCCTCTCCCCTGACTGACCCCTCTCCCCACACTGCCCTCTCCCCCGACTGACCCCTCTCCCCACACTGTCCTCTCCCCCGACTGACCCCTCTCCCCACACTGCCCTCTCCCCTGACTGACCCCTCTCCCCACACTGTCCTCTCCCCTGACTGACCCCTCTCCCCACACTGGCCTCTCCCTGACTGACCCCTCTCCCCACACTCCCCTGACTGACCCCTCTCCCCACACTGCCCTCTCTCCTGACTGACCCCTCTCCCACACTGGCCTCTCACCTGACTGACCCCTCTCCCTACACCGGCCTCTACCCTAACTGACCCCTCTCCCCACACTGTCCTCTCCCCTGACTGACCCCTCTCCCCACACGGCCTCTCTCCTGACTGACCCTCTCCCCACACTGCCCTCTCCCTGACTGACCCCTCTCCCCACACTGCCCTCCACCTTCTTCTATCCCGGCGGATTCTCACAGCTGTCCCCTGTCTCGCCGCTGATTGGCTGCAGCTGGTCACATGGCCTTTTCTCGGGCTGTCATTCCCGCAGCAGACAGTAGAGGGCGGCAGTGACAGATTCCTCTTACACCCAGTGGGGGGCGCTCATAGCAGCTCAGTGATTCTCTCCATGGAGGCCACACAGGGCTCTGCTGGAGCTTCTGGATGAAGTCCTGGAGGAAGGTCTCAGGGCCGGAGCCTTTACTGCGGCGTCACTCTGTGCTCTGTCCCCTCCCATTTGGCAATATTGACATTTCCTGCTTTTGTGCCTCCTCAGAAAGGCGACACTGGCAGAAATGAGGTCAGACACAGCACAGAGGCCTCTGTCCCCTTAATGACCCTTCACAGCTGGGGATGAATCCGATTTTTAGGGCTTCAGACAGAAGGTCCTGATGACAAATGACGTTTGGTGACAGCACAGTGTGAATAGCGCCTGAGGGCGGCTGACGCTGCGTTGTGTCCGGTACAGCGGAAACGGTAACGGTTTTCATTGTCACTGACGGTAAAAATGTCACTTTAAGCTGATAAACGTGTGCGCTACATGGTGACAGGTGACAGTGTGACAGATCCCGGGATGCGGTGACGGCAGGAGGCAGAACAAGAGGTGACACATTTATTACCAGAGTGTGACTCCGCGCAGGGAGATTAAGGGGTATTGTAGAGGTGGAGGGGGGAATAAACGAGAGGGCGAAATACAGTAACAATGGAAAACCAAAAAGCGACTGTTCATAAGGGATTTATTAGTCCTTCGCCTTCTGGAGCGTGGGGTCCCAGGTTCCAGAGATGGCGCCTTAGAAACTGGCGCATGATGTGTCGAGTCGTCCTGAAGAGGTTCCGGATGCAGCTCCTTACGGCGGGGACGAGTCCTCGTTGCACCGTGCGGGGACCTATTTCTGGACACATCGTGCGGGATGTAGAGTAGTCTGTCACTGCCCAAGCGTAACTCAGCAGGGCAGAAAGTCACGGGCGAACTGGAGCGCAGCTCTGTGCAAGTCACCCGGTCAGTCTCAGGCGGTAGGCGTGCAGCAATAACTGGCCCGGAGCATCTGGCACCACGGCGTGTCGGAGCCAGCAGGCGGTACGAAGGTCTCAGCTCACGGTCACTGTACGCAGCCAAGGAGGGTCTGTAGCGCGGGCCTGAAGCGTCATGTAGCTCTGAGGACGGAGCGCCCCACTTTTCCTGCTGTGCGTACTGTCTTCCCACCAAGAGTTCTCCTCTCCCGCACCTGCGCTTTATCTCAGCCCTGCGCTCTGTTGTCAGGTGCAAAGGTCGGTCCATGTCTGAAAGGCTTCCCCCAGACACCAATGGTGACAGCCCCGACAGTTCCAGAACCGGCACAAGAGAGTTCCTACACTCCACCTCTCCTTTTGCTCGCCATTCCATGGGCGAGATTTCTTGCAGGATGCATTGACATTCTCCTATTCCTTGTACGATTTGGTGCCAGACAAATTGGTCTTGATGGTATCTGTGTCATGGTATAGGACATGGTTAATGTCCTGTCCATTCAGGGTTAACTTTTGCTGGCCTCCCTTTGGATCTGGGAGGGTATTTATACCCAGTCCAGAGGGAGATTCTCTGTCAGCTATACTTTCGTTGTGACTGTGTATTTGACCCCCCTGTTTGCGTGTATACTGCTCTGCTTGTTTGATTCCCGTGTATGACCCGGTCTGTTTGCTCACTCTGCTCTCTGTCTCACGTTTTGCTTATATTGTCTTCTCCGGTTCTGACCTCCTGGCTTGGCTATCGATACTCCGTTACTGTTTTGTCCCTATTGTACTGTCTATTGACCACTCTGGTTTACTGATCTATTGCTACGTCCTGACTATCCGTTCTGTCTAACCCTTTGGTACTGTCGTGCTATCTTGTGCTCTGATCTTGGCCTGTCCTGGTTTTCGTCCCTGTCTTTGCCCCTTGGTAACTTTATCTCGTAGTTACCCTGCTAGTGTCGGGGTCGTATCGACAAACCACTCGTCCTTCAGTCACTCCGAATTAGATTATGAGCATGTGGTACCAGTTATAAGAAAGAGTCAGACAATCAGGCTGGTTCATTCTTAGAGCATGCTCCAGAGACTACTGGCACGTAGCTTTCTCAGCAAGAACTCTCTTTATTCTTACAAGCACAAAGTTATATAGTATACATATCAGGGTGGAGTGAGGGGTACCTAAAGAGAAACAGTATAGCCATATATGGAAATGTATAGTATCCTAACATCTGGATTGGTTTCACTGTTCCTTCAGCTCAGCTCCTGAATGATGTAACTTTTGGCTGATGCAATCTTCTTGGAATTCAGGATCCTGTTACGTACTCCAGAGATGGGTCTCTAACTAAATGCCACGTAGCAAGGAAAGCTTATTGTTTGAATATACAAAATGGAAGCTAGCACATAAGCATCATATATAAAAGTACAAAAAGCATTATATATAAGTACAAAAATATATTTTAACCCTGACAATCCCCCTAAACACTAAGCTTTCCCTTGCAGGGGTGGCCTTTGAGACTGTCCATGTGTTGGGGGAGGGAGGTGGATTTCTTCTCTTATTTATCTTAGAAGCTGTCCCCTGGTAGGACGCCCCCAGACAAACAAGTCCCTACTTTAGCAGACACATGGAGTTCTCCCAACCTGTCCCTAAACTAAATCTCTTAGTTGAACTTTGCCATAGGAGGTCTTATCGGGCTTATCCGAGGGAATATATTTTTCCATGTCCTCTTTACTTGCATCATTATATAACAGGGATATGGTTTCCTGGTGTAAGATAGTACCTGACACGGGAGCCGCGCTGGTGATAGCTTTTCTGTATAGAGGTATTACACAACACAGGACCACTAAGCCCAGCACCAGGAGTCCTCCAATTACTAAGCAGGCCTGCTGGAGGAATCCCTTAAGACCTTCCAACCAACTTGAGAAGAAAGAGGTATCTACCCCTGCATTTTCTTTTACCTCCTGGGCCAGGTTTTTAATTTTTGTAAGGGCCGCCATGGTTTTACCATTAACTCCAGAATTCTGAGGGATATATGTACAGCATTCTTCTCCTATCATCCCACATACCCCGCCTTTTTCTGCAAGGATCATGTCAATAGCCAACCTATTCTGGAGGGTCATTCTAGTGTTGGGTCCTAACTCTTCAACTATACTTTGGAAAGCGTCTCTACTATAGTTGATAAACCTTTGCTCAGTGTAATAAACATAGTTTATCCAGTCCACATTTCTGTTGATCTGTATGGTGGGAATGAGGGAGAGGAAACCTGCAGTAATCTGGTTCTAGGCTTTGTACTCGTCAGGGACCCCCCTAGGGACACCTATGGAATCTATATAGACTTTGGGGTCGTCAGCATAGCTGGTATGCAGCTGATCCAAACTTCTCCTTTTCCTAGTTAATTCAGGGACTATTTCTGTGTCCCAGGGTAGGATTCTGAATTGCATGGCTAGCTTTACCAATGTACACTGACCACTCCATACACCTGGCAACTGGGATCTCAGTCTCCCATCCCCACAGAACCAATAAATATCATACATGTATCTGGAATGATTAGTCAATAGGTTAACATCTATAGTCTTATTGGTCTGGCAGAACCCGTCTTCAAATACCCCTAGAGAGGGACCAGTAGAATTGTCAGGAGAATAGCAGGTATAATTATCCTTATTTACTATCACATCCCGAGGGGTTCGCAATTTGGTTTTTAGACTAACAAGGGGAATATAATCAGGACAGGAGGTGTCATTAGCTCCTTTCAATAACACTATGTAACAAATTTTTATTTATTTTTTGTTCCTGGGTCCAAAGTGTGTTTTCCTAACCCGTTATGCCTAAAACAAATAGAAAATAGTTGTTGTTCCACAAAAACTTTGCTTTTGTGATCAGGACATTGAAATTTTGAAATTTGTCTGTTTTCGGGAAAATTCTCGATTCTTATTCAATACGGAGTAGTCTTCTAGAATATTGTTTAACTGCTAGAATTGTGCAGAAGTTTCTACAATTTTCCAGAATTATCTGGAAGTGTCTAGAAACTTTTAGAACTTTCTAGAACGTTCTCAGACTGTTCAATAGTAGTCATACAAGTACCTCATTTCACATGCGAATATTGCACATGTAAGGTTCTTTGTACATGTTCTTGAAACTCAGTTTTCCGTCAGCCATTTTGCTTTCTGTCTTGCTGCAGCTATCTTGCCCTCAGTCAATATGGAGTTTTTAAGATTTCATGTTCCCGCCCTGATTCTCTCCCTCTTGCTTCTTAAGCAGCCACAGCTGAGCAATCAGTGCTTCAGAAGCTAGCCTGCAGTGAACCTGTGACCTGACTCCTGGAAGCCTTGGACTATGTACTCCAGCTATTCCTACTGAGGAACTCTGAACACTTGTGGACTCTGGAACCCTGCTCTTTGAAAGATCCACGTTTGCATGGACTTACGGTAACAGAGAAGAAGATCCTGAACCTGTTGTGGAGAGTGATTGCTGAGCTTAAGTTACTCTGGCCTGCTGTGTCTCCTGCTTCTGTATCTGCAAACTGTGTGACTATTTTTGCCACTTGTATGAAGTAATACAAGACCTTCTATATCAAACCTGTGTCTCATGTATTTTCATCGCACCCAAGCACAAGACGCTATATGAACTGTACTACATACATTACAAGATTCTGAAGCCAAAACGTTAGTGTCTGCTGGGTCTGGGAAGGCTGTGTCTGCTGTAACTGTGGATATCAGACGTCCAGTTGTACTTTCTGTGATGACAGTGGTTGTGACTTCTCACAACCATTCCAGGTGAGCAATTCCCTTAAGTTTTTTTTTCCTGCAGTGTTACCACAGGTAAACACTATTGTTTTTTTTTCTCTTCCCTCTTTTGTGTCTGCTGTAACTGTGGATATCAGATGTCCGGTTGAACTTTCTGTGATGATAGTGGTTGTGACTTCTCACAACCATTCCAGGTGAGCAGTTCCCTTAATTTTTTTTTCTCTTTGCAGTGTTACCACAGGTAAACACTATTGTTTTTTTTTTTTTCTTTTCTCCTCTTCTTCCAGTACTCCTGTCTTAAAAGATCTGGAAAATGGAGGCCCGCATAAAGGAACTTTGCGGAGTGACTGATAATATCCTTGCAGATTTACAGACTATAAAAACCCGTTTTACAAACCTACAGGACCTCACTAATCACAATTTGCAAGTGTTTGGACAGACTGCCCAGGATTTGCGAGCCAGGATTGAGGTTCTAGAGGAGCGAGTCCAGGCTCCTGCCGTAGCCCCAAGTTCTGGGATTCCCAAGTTGCCCCCTTTTCGTTTTGGCGGTGAACGTGAAAAATTCAGGGGATTTATTAACCAATGCAATCTGTTTTTTTCTGCACATGCTTCACAATTTCCCACTGAACGATCTAAAGTGCTTACTATAATTATGTTACTTACCAACAAGGCTTTGATGTGGGCAAACCCTCTGATTGAGACTGAGGATGAATGTTTGGATCATCTTGATGCTTTCATTTCAGCCATGGGGCAGGTGTTTGATGACCCCAATCGAGGTGCAACAGCTGAAGCAGCCATGTTAACTTTGCGCCAAGGTAAGCACTCGGTAGCCGAATATGCCTTGGATTTCAGGAGATGGGCCCTTGATACCACCTGGGACAGTTCCGCCAAAAAATCTATTTTTCGAAAGGGGTTGTCTCCACTAATTAAGGATGAACTTGCTCGTGCCGACCCTCCCACTGCGTTAGGTGACTTTATTAACTACTGCATCCGTATTGATGCTCGCCTGACTGCACGCAGGCAAGAGAGATGGTTCGAAAGCAATCGCACTAACCTTTTCCTACCTTCCTCCCCAGCTAAGGAACCTTTGAGTAGGATCACACGGGAACCTGAACCTGAACCCATGCAGGTAGACTCTTTACAAAGACGGGTTAGTGATGCACGCAAGGAACATCGTTTTAAGGAAAATCTATGTTTCTATTGTGGTAAGTCAGGGCACTTCATTATAAACTGCCCCAGCCGTTCTCGTAAGACTACTGCAGCACTCATTCACTGTGAGTGTTGCGAGAGGAGATCTGTCAGGTCCGAGCCTCAGGCTCCAGAGAGATCTGCAGCAACAGATCTTGATTTCTCGGACTTAAACTCCGTTACTTCTGAGGACGATGACTGTGTAAACGCTGCAATTTTTCAAGTTTCCTCAGCGGTGTCCCAGCTGAGTTGTAGGAAAAACAATTCTCATTGCTTCCTTTCCATCAAACTCTGGGTTAACTCAGTCTGGGTGTCTAGCTCTGCTATGATCGACTCAGGGGCAAGTGGGAATTTTATGGATGTCTCCTTTGCTCTGAAACAGGGGATACGTTCAGTGAAGAAGGCTACGCCAGTACAGATGGAAACTGTGGATGGCTCCCTGCTGACCTCTGGACCAGTGGATCAGGAAACGGAGCCTTTAAGGGTCCTTATGGGTAAAGATCATCAAGAGAAACTGTCCTTTATGCTTATCTCTTCTCCCCACTTTCCCATTATTCTAGGGCTACCATGGCTGCAGGCTCAGAACCCTACCATTAACTGGGAGACCAAGGAATTACACTTTCCAGAGAAACAGATGAGTCCAGAAGTTTCAGCTTGCTCTGTTCCTAAAGGAACCATGTCAGTCCCTGAACTACCAGCTGTATACCAGGACTATGTGGATTTATGTGACAAGAAGAACGCTGACCAGCTTCCCCCTCACCGTCCATATGATTGTCCAATTGAATTATTGCCTGGAGCAGAGATACCTTTTGGTAAGATCTACCCCCTGGCGGGGCCTGAGCTAAAGGCTTTAAAGGATTACATAGACGAAAATCTAGCCAAGGGCTTCATACGCCCCTCTTTATCTCCTGCAGGTGCACCCATCTTCTTTGTGAAGAAGAAAGATGGATCTCTGAGACCCTGCGTAGACTATAGGGAACTCAATAAGGTTACTATTAGAAACCGTTATCCATTGCCTTTAATCCCTGAGTTATTGGAGAGAGTGCGGCATGCCAAAATTTTCTCTAAATTGGATCTCCGTGGGGCCTATAACTTGGTCCGTATTAGACCTGGGGATGAATGGAAGACTGCATTCAGGTCACGCTATGGACAATTTGAATATCTAGTTATGCCTTTTGGTCTGAGTACCGCCCCAGCCACTTTCCAACACTTGGTGAATGACATCTTCAGGGATCTCCTAGATACATTCGTGGTGATTTATTTGGATGATATTCTAATTTTTTCTAACTCCACAGAGGAACATCATGGACATGTGAGAATGGTCTTGGAACGTCTAAGACAAAACCATCTTTACATCAAACTTGAAAAGTGTGAATTCCATAGGACCGAAATTCAATTTCTGTGGTATGTACTGTCTACACAAGGAATTAGTATGGATGGAAGTAAGACCCAAGCCATCAAGGATTGGCCAAGTCCTAGAAATGTGAAGGAGGTGCAGCGCTTCATCGGGTTTGCCAATTTCTATAGACGTTTCATTAGGAATTTCTCTGAGGTAGTGTCACCTATCACCCAACTTACCCGGAAAGAGTCTAGGTTCTCCTGGACTCCCCAAGCCCAGGAAGCATTTTCTCGTCTAAAAGATAAATTTACCACCGCACCTATCTTGGTACATCCCAACCCCGAACTTGCCTTCATAATAGAGGTGGATGCTTCAGATTGTGCCGTTGGAGCTATACTCTCTCAGAGAACAGGTGAGAAGAATGTCTTGCATCCCTGTGCCTTCTTTTCCCAGCAGTTGTCTTCGGCTGAGAGGAACTACGATGTGGGCAATAGAGAGTTGTTGGCCATTATTGCCGCCTTCAAAGAATGGAGACACCTTCTTCAGGGAGCTGCACAGCAAATAGTCGTCCTGACAGACCATCGTAACCTTGAATTTATCAGGTCGGCTAAGTGCCTGACTCCTCGCCAGGCTCGCTGGAATCTTTTCTTAAACCAATTTAATTTTGTCATTTCTTATAGACCAGGATCGCGCAATGGAAAGGCTGATGCACTCTCTAGGATTCATTCAGCAGAGACCCGTCCACTTGCTCCTCCTAAGACTATTCTTCCTGACTCTAGATTCCTGGAGTGATTCATAATCAAGACCTACTTAAGGACATCAAGGAAGCATACCATGCGGATTCCTTGTTGGCACAACCCCCAAGGGACGTAAGTCTTGTCTTTAAGAATGGTGTGTGGATTCTGGGACAATGTCTGTATATTCCTGAAACAGTCAGATTGAGAGTATTGCAACTCATTCACGACTCCAAGATAGCTGGGCATAGAGGAATTCTAAAGACACAGGAATTTCTTTCTCGTTTCTTTTGGTGGCCCACTTGCAGGAAGGATGTTTTAAACTATGTCACTTCATGTGAAGTCTGTGCAAGATGCAAAACACCTCGCTCCTCACCAACTGGTCTGTTACAACCTCTTCCCACCCCGTCCCGCCCGTGGGGATCCATTTCTATGGACTTCATTGTGGAGTTACCAACCTCTCAAGGAAAAAACACCATTCTAGTGGTGGTTGATCGTTTAACAAAGGCAGCTCATTTTATTCCTTGTGTCGGCTTACCCACTGCAAAACAGACATCAGATTTGATGATTAAAGATGTGTTTCGCTTACATGGAGTACCGGATGAGGTTATTTCGGATCGAGGGGTGCAATTCACTTCAAGGTTTTGGCAAAATTTCTGTGCAGCATTGGACATTAAAATAAACCTTTCTTCTGCTTTTCATCCCCAGACTAATGGACAGACCGAACGAACCAATCAAACTCTGGAGCAGTATCTCCGCTGCTTTATCTGCCACCTACAGGATGATTGGGTGGATCTACTTCCATTGGCTGAGTTCTCTTATAACAACTCTCAGAGCGCCTCCACTAAGCAGTCTCCTTTTTACTCCAATCTAGGTTATCATCCTAACATTCTTCCACGATTTCCCATAGAAACGCCTTTACCAGCAGTGGCCGAAAGAATCACGTCTTTACAGAAGAATATGGATCTTCTAAAGGAGAATCTGGAATTGTCTCAGGAAAGGTACAAGAAAGCAGCAGATAAATTTCGTAAACCTGCACCAGCTTTCAAGGTAGGAGACCTGGTCTGGCTGTCAACCAGAAATCTTAAGTTAAGGATTCCATCGTCTAAGTTGGGACATAAGTACATTGGACCCTATAAAATCAGTAAAATTATAAGTGCCGTTGCTTGTCGTCTTCAATTGCCTAGAACTATGAGAATCCACCCTGTCTTTCATGTATCCCTACTAAAGGCTGCAACACCCAATACGTTTCCTGGACGTTCTTCTCCTTGCCCTGACCCAGTGCTAGTCGATGGTCAGGAAGAATTTGTGGTGGAAAGAATTCTAGATTCCAGGTTATACAGAAATCAGTTACAATATTTGATTAAATGGCAGGGCTACCCAGTGGAGGACAACTCATGGGAACCAGTCAATAACGTTAATGCTCCTCGTTTGCTCCGCCAGTTTCATCAGAGGTACCCAGACAAGCCTGGTCTGAGGCCATCCGGAGGTTGTCCCTAAGGGGGGAGTAATGTAAGGTTCTTTGTACATGTTCTTGAAACTCAGTTTTCCGTCAGCCATTTTGCTTTCTGTCTTGCTGCAGCTATCTTGCCCTCAGTCAATATGGAGTTTTTAAGCTTTCATGTTCCCGCCCTGATTCTCTCCCTCTTGCTTCTTAAGCAGCCACAGCTGAGCAATCAGTGCTTCAGAACCTAGCCTGCAGTGAACCTGTGACCTGACTCCTGGAAGCCTTGGACTATGTACTCCAGCTATTCCTACTGAGGAACTCTGAACACTTGTGGACTCTGGAACCCTGCTCTTTGAAAGATCCACGTTTGCATGGACTTACGGTAACAGAGAAGAAGATCCTGAACCTGTTGTGGAGAGTGATTGCTGAGCTTAAGTTACTCTGGCCTGCTGTGTCTCCTGCTTCTGTATCTGCAAACTGTGTGACTATTTTTGCCACTTGTATGAAGTAATACAAGACCTTCTATATCAAACCTGTGTCTCATGTATTTTCATCGCACCCAAGCACAAGACGCTATATGAACTGTACTACATACATTACAGCACATGCGAATATTGCAAGAAAACTCTTGAAGGTAAGGTGAATAATTGCTGCTCGTTTACATGGCAGTGCTTTATTTTGTAGAATCTCAATGATTTAGATCGAGTACAGTTTAACCCCTTACTGCCCGCGGACGGAATAGTACGTCCGTGGCCAGTATCCCCCCGATTTGATGAGGGCTCCGGCAGTGAGCCCGCATCAAAGCCGGGACATGTCATCTGTTTTGAACAGCTGACATATGCCCGCAATAGGCACGAGTGGAATCGCGAATATGCACACCGCTGACCCCCGTCATGTGATCGTGGGTCATCGGTGCATCGGCATAACAATCAGAGGTCTCCTTGAGACCTCTAAGGCTGTTATGCCGGATTGCTATGAGCACAACCCTGTGGTCTGCGCTCATAGCAATGCAGTAATTCTGCTACATAAAGGTGATCTGAGCATCACCTCTATGTAGCAGAGGCGATCGAGCTATGGCATCTTCTAGACTCCCATGGGGACGATTGAAGCATACTAAAAGTAAAAACAAATGTTTTAAAAAAAAAAAAAAGTTCAAATCACCCCATTTTCACCCCATTCAAAATAAAACAATAAAAAAAAATCAAACATACACATATTTGATATCACCGTGTTCAGAATCGGCTGATCTATCAATAAAAAAAAGGATTAACCTGATCGCTAAACGGCGTAGCGACAAAAAAATTCAAAACGCCAGTATTACCTTTTTTTGGTCGCTGCGACATTGCATTAAAATGCAATAACGGGCGATCAAAAGAACGTATCTGCATGAAAGTGGTGTCATTAAAAACGTCAGCTCGGTAACGCAAAAAATAAGCCCTCACTCAACCGGAGATCACGCAATTTTTTTTAGCAAACTTAGATAAAGGAGAACCTAGACATGTTTGGTGTCTATGAACTTATAATGACCTGGAGAATCATAATGGCAGGTCAGTTTTAGCATTTAGTGAACTTAGCAAAAAAGCCAAACAAAAAACAAGTGTAGGATTGCACTTTTTTTGAAATTTCACTGCACCTGAAATTTTTTTCCTGTTTTCGAGTACAAGACATGCTAAAACCAATTGAGTCTTTCAAAATTACAACTCGTCCCACAAAAAGTAAGCCCTCACATGGCCATATTGATGGAAAAACCTCTGAAGGTGCTGATGCCACCACTGCATATCAAGTTAGGCCTCATCAAGCAATTTGTCACGGCTCCTGACAAGGAGTCAGCTGCTTTCAAGTACCTCCAAGATCTCTTTCCAAAGCTGTTCGAGGCAAAGGTCAAGGCTGGTATCTTCTTCGGACCACAGATCAAGAAGATCATAGAATGTGACGAGTTCGCCAGGCTGCTGAACAGGACAGAGAAAACAGCTTGGAATAGTTTCGTTGCAGTGGTTCATGGCTCCCTGGGTAATCACTAGGCTAAAAACTATGTGCAGTTGGTTCAGACTCTCATAAAGAATTACGCCATAATGGGCGGCTGTAGCGCCGACGTCCCTGCCCTCTGCCAGGCAGGGACGCTGTTCCCCTGCGACAGCGTCCTCTGCCAGGCAGGGACGTCGCCCCCCTTACCCGCGCTCAGCGTCCTCCTTCCGTCCTGCTGGGGCCGCGCGCTCCTTCCCTGCTTCTGGACTTAGAGCGCGCGCCCGCGCTTTCCCCCGCTCTTAAAGGGGCCGCGCACATCTTTCAAAAAGGTCCCCGGCCAATGCCGGAGGACTCCACCCTATATAAAGTACTTCCTCCTTAATGGAGGTGCCCGAGCAATGTTGTTGTTGCACTGTTTAACTCTGCTTCAGCCCTCAGGGTCCGTTACCAGTTACCTGCCTGTTTCCTGCCAGTTTCCTGTCTGCTACCTGCCCGCAAGCCTGCCTGGAGGTTCGGCCGTCACATGCGGTGACCATCGGCAATTCCAGAGACTCTCGCCTGCTCACTTGGGGGCGCTCATCTGCCATCTGCCTGCAAGCCTACCTGGAGGTTCGGCCATCACCTGCGGTGTCCATCGGCTATTCCAGAGACTCTCGCCTGCTCACTTGGGGGCGCTCATCTGTCATCTGCCTGCTAGCCTACCGGGAGGCTCCACCATCTCAGGTCGTATATACCTGTCCATTCAGAGACTGCCCCGGCCCCTTGCCTGCCTGTTTATCCAGAGACTGCCCCGGTCACTTGCCGTGACTACGTGCCTGTCTACCCAGAGACTGCCCCGGTCACTTGCCGTGACTACCTGCCTGTCTACCCAGAGACTGCCCCGTCACTTGCCGTGACTACCCGCCTGTTTGTCCAGAGACTGCCCCGGTCACTTGCCGTGACTACCTGCCTGTCTACCCAGAGACTGCCCCGGTCACTTGCCGTGACCACCCGCCTGTTTATCCAGAGACTGCCCCGGTCACTTGCCGTGACCTCCCACCTGTCTGTCCAGAGACTGCCCCCGTCACTTGCAGTGACTTCCTATCCGTCTCCCCGGGCGCCACCCGCTCCTTTACAAGGAAAGCCTCCTTGTATAATAAAGCTCAGAGGTTCCGCCTCCCAGACCCGTTACAGCGGCAGAATGTCTCTCAAAGTCCATATCCTTGACGCTCATCTTGACAAGTTCAAGGAGAACATGGACGCTTACTCAGAGGAGCAAGGCGAGCGCTTTCATCAAGATATATTGGACTTTGAATGTCATTACCAAGGACAGTATAACGAAAACATGATGGGGGACTACATTTGGGGCTTCTTCGATTAAGCGATTTGCTGTACACTCACAAATCTAGAAAAACTACTCATTTCTGAACCTTTTTGAGTGAGTTTTGATTGTCTTTATCTATTTACGATGCAAGTGTTGTTTTTTATTAGACAGCATGAACGAAAATATAATAATTTCCTTTTTTTTGACACAATAAATACAAAATTTTCTGGCCTGTGGTCATAAAATCAAAGTTTGTGCTGAATGTAGTAGTTTTTCCATAGTCTTTAAACATAAGCAGTTGAAATATTACACTTGGAAGCCAGGAACAAAAATTGTGTTACATAGTGTAACCCCAATAAACAGATTGTGGCATTGTGGTCAGCAGGGAAAGCATGCATGTATAGATAAGTGTTGGCAGCAGCACAAGTTATACACCCCACCGATATATTTTGGGCCCTGACGTTATATCTAACCCATTCTAACCATAGATTTTTACGGGGATTAACTTGGGTTTCCATAGAGAAGACATCTTCCCATTTGAGCCCTGGGATCGGAATTACTTCATTAACTGCTTGTTGTAATATTACTTCACCCTGTGGTTGACCATTGCCAGGAGCGGCTTGGGTGGGTTTTATTGTTATATCTTTTAGCTCAAATGTCCCAAGGGTACTGGCTACTCCCCAACCACAGTCTCTTACAGCTGCATGCACCCCCAATACATATTTACCCAAATCTCCCATTGATGGGTTTTCTAGGTTTAGTAGAAGTGGAAGACAGCCTCCACTAGGACTGTGCCCAGGATATGTGCAACCAGGGTTATTCATCCCACCCTTCGTTAAGGTCATCCTAGTTAACAAGGATTTACCGTTTTTATCTTTTCTGTCCATTGCTTCCTTGGGTTTGTACCCCCAATCCTTCCCTGTGTTCCATCCCACATCTGTCCAATAATAACAATTTTCATTTCCTGGACGGGTCACGCAGATATAAAATTGGGCGCAGGCTATGCCTGCTCTTGGGTTTTGAGGACATGGGGAAACTTGGCAGAAATCGAACTTAAAAGTAACTACAGGGTCGTAGTATTAACCCAGAAGGTAGTGATTACTTGCACAGCAGGGGCAAGTGCAAGTGTAAAGGTACTGCCACACTAAACAATCCCGCTAGCGATCACGATAACGACGCATACTAATGCGATCGCTAGCGGGATTGTTTCTATATCGCTAAGTGCGGCCACATTTAGCGATATAGTTAACGACGCTATCGCCGTTAGCGATCTTCTTAACGACTTTAGCGGTACAAAAGTACCGCTAAATCGCTAAGAAAAGGTGCCACACAGCGATTAGATACTTACCCAGCGGGAGCGCCAGCGATGAAATAGGGTCCGGAACGATTCCAGCGACGAGCGAGATCACAGCAGGAAGCTCGTCGCTGGAAGCTGCCGCACTGAACAACATCGCTAACGGGATCGCTAAATAGTGACGTTTTTTAGCGATCCCGTTAGCGATATTGTTTAGTGTGGCATACCCTTAAGAACACAAAGGATATACAGGTTGGGCCCCATTTTCACTGGCCCGTCTTGTCTTTCTTGCAATGGGAGGCGTGAATCCAGGTGCTCTTTCCCTCAAGCTTCAGTGCTGTGGGAGTGGTCAGAATCACGGTGTAAGGACCCTCGAATCTGGGTTGGAGGCAGTCTTTCCTCACAAACTTTTTCACATACACCAAGTCACCAGGCAAGAAGTTGTGCACCGTGTCACCTGTGGATTCTGGGAGAGAAGCAGACACTGTAGAATGGGTGTTAGTCAACTCTTTAGACAAAGCAATCACAAATTTTACCACTTTATCATTAGTTTCAGATAGCTCTTGGGGCCTAATGTCTCCTATCTTGGGAGGGGCCCCGAACAGAATCTCATGGGGGGTCAACCCGTGTTTGGCCTGGGGTGTGGGTCTAATGTGATACAGCACTATGGGGAGCAAGTCAGGCCAAGGAAGGGGATGGTCTTGGGTCATTTTCAGAAGTTGGGTTTTGATTGTGGAGTTCATTCTCTCCACTTTGCCTGAGCTGGCTGGATGTTATGGAGTGTGTAGGCCCAAGTCTGTTCCTAGCATGGTCCACAGCTCCCTGTAGACACTTGCAGTGAAGGCTGGGCCTTGATCTGACTCTATTACTTCAGGGATTCCAAATCTGCAGGCAATCTCGGTGATCAGTTTCTTGGCCGTGGTTTTAGCAGTCATGTTGGTGACCGGATAGGCTTCTGGCCAGGCAGAGAACATGTCCACAGCCACAAGGACATATTCATATTTTCCTGCTTTTGGCATCTGGATATGGTCAACTTGTATTCTTTGCCAAGGGTAGTCTGGTTTGGCTAAATGCTGGAAGGGGACTCGTTCAGTGGCCGTTGGATTGCAGGTGGCGCAAACAGAGCAGGACTTCGAGTATGCAGCCACGGCAGATGAGATTCCAGGTGCAAAATACAACTTGTTGATGCATGCCAGAGCTTGGTTTTTTCCTCTGTGTGTGGGTCCATGCGCCCATGCAGCCACTGCTGGATACATACGCCTGGGCAGACAAGTTTTTCCATGCACTTTGTAAAAGGGAAGAGATGCTCCTGATCTCAGGGCTCCCGCTGCTTTCCATTGCTTTATTTCTTCAATGGAGGTTTGTTTCTGTTCTTGCCACAATTTGGCTTCGAGTGGTCCGAAGGGTTTGGAATTTTCATCTAATGAGGATTCTTCCAACGTTGTTGGCATCCTTTTCTTCTTGTCTCTTGGCCTTTCCAAGGACGATTCTCGATACTCCTGGATAGCTTCAGAGTTGGTCTCTTTGGCCATTGCTCTGGTGATAGCCATCATCTGCGAATTTCCTTTAAATTTTCTCGTGTCTTCTTGCTTCTCCTTGTTTTTCCTGCCACTTTGATGACACATTCTCCATTGCTGCTGCCTTGGCTGCTTGGTCTGCCAGGTGGTTTCCTCTCGCTTCTCTTGAACTTATTCTGCCATGAGCCCTGACCTTAATGACAGCGATCTGAGTAGGTTCTTTCAAGGCTTCAATCAAAGCTTTAATCCAGGGAGCATGTTTCACCGGTGTTCCAGCGGCTGTGATGAATCCCCTATTTCTCCATAGGAGCCCAAAGTCATTAGCAATTCCATGTGCGTACCTTGAATCTGTGTACACATTAACAGTGGTTCCAGTGGCTAGATGACAGGCCTCTATCAGGGCCACAAGTTCTGCTTCTTGTGCAGACATGGAAGGTGGTAGGGCTTCAGCCATAAGGACCTCTGTTTCCGTTGTAACAGCATATCCTGTGTGGAACTTGCCTTGAGCATCAGCAAACCGTGAGCCATCCGTCCATAATCTCCATTTTGGGTCAGCCAGCCGACGGGACACCATATTTTCAGGTGCAGAAGTGTCTTGTTCCAAAATTTTCAAACAGTCATGGGGTAGCATATTGGCATATTCATCTTCCTCTCCCCCCTCAGAAGGTGGAAGCAAAGTGGCAGGATTGATAGTGGTGCACTTTTGGAAGGAGACATTTGAAGGTAACAGCAGGGAACACTGGAGTCTGAGGTGCCTTTGATGAGTAAGGTGTCTGGGTGAAGTCTGTTGGAGGACAGCAGAAAGGTCATGGCCAGCTTGAATGACCAGATCATGTCCAAGGACAACATCAGCAGACTTGTCCAGAAGGGTATGAGCAGCATGGACCGCCTTGAGACACGTGGGTGAAGTCCTGGCAACTGGGTCCAGACGTGCCGAGTAATAGCCCAAAGGCCGGTATTTGTCATTATGGTGTTGAGCCAAAACGCCAGATGCATGTCCCCGGATTCGGACACGAATAGGTGGAAGGGTTGAGTGTAATCCGGGATGCCTAAGACAGGAGCAGAGATGACACTCTCCTTCAGTTTGTAGAAGCACTGTTTCTGTTGTTCATAGACATCTGGATCCGGGGCATTTCGCCAATCTGGTCCTCCATTCTTGAGACTGTCATACAATGGTTGCATGAGTCTGGAGGCTTCAGGATTCCACTGTCTGCAGTAGGTGATAAGTCCAAGAAAGGTCTGCATAGCAGAGTAGGTTTCAGGGTAAGAGATTTCCCTTATTGCTTGCTTTCTTTCTTCAGTAAGATGGCGGGCTCCTTGTGAAATGCAATGTCCAAGAAAGACAACCTTCATCTGGCACCATTGAACTTTGTTCTTTGACACTTTACAATTGGCTGAGCAGAGGAACAGCAACAATGATGTTGAGGCAGGCAATATGGTTTCTTCTGTACCACAAAGCAGTAGATCATCCACATACTGTAACAAGGTTACTTGAGGGTTTTCCTGTATCCAGGGCTCCAAAACAGTCTTCATTGATTGTGTGAACTGGTTAGGAGAATTCTGACCTCCTTGTGGGGTTCTTGTCCATGTTAACTGTCCCCCTTGGAAAGTAAAGGCACAAAGAAACCTGGAGTCTTCGTGCAGAGGCACGCTGAAGAAGGCATTTGCCAAGTCAATTACAGTGAACATTGTGGCTGTAGGAGGTACGTTGGACAACAAAGTGTTTGGGTTAGGTACCACAGGAGTCTCTAGGATGGTGGCAGCATTCACTGCTCTGAGGTCCTGTACCAGCCGGTATCTTGGAGGTTCTCCTGGAGCGGTCTTCTTCTTGACTGGGAACAGAGGTGTATTACAGGGTGATACACATCTTATCAGAACTCCAGACTGCAGAAGAGAAGAAATTTGAGCACCCAGGCTATATTCTTGTGCGGCTTTGAGAGGGTACTGGGGCAAACGGGGATATTTATATCCAGACTTGAGATGTACCTTAACTGGAGGTACCCATAAAAGTCCAACATCTTCGGGTCCCTCTGACCACAAGCTGTCAGGAAATTGAGAGGGATCCAGATAGCCAAACGGGTATGTTTCTGCTGTGGCTCCAGGTGTCTCAGGTTGTACAGTCATCATCATCAGAGGAAAGGCCTTTAGAACACATCTGTCTTCTGCCCCTTGCTGGGAATTGGGGTCTTGTAAGCAGAGTTCCATACCTTGTTCTCCAAAAGTGATGGTGGCCTTCATCCTTTCCAGGAGATCTGCACCCAATAAGTTGACAGGGCAGGTTTCAGAGACCAGAAATTTGGTCAATACTCCGGTGAAGGGTCCTGCAGACACTGGGATAGTGAGGGGGGAAGCAGTCTGTTGACCTTCTACTCCAACACATGTGAGGGTTTCAGAAGACAGAGATACTGATGAAGGAAGGTGTGCAGAAGAGATGACAGAAGTGGCCGCCCCAGTGTCCACTAAAAACTTCAAGGGTTGATTGTCCACCTGTAAGGTGACTGTCCCACAAGCTGCAGATGGATGGGCAGCTGGGAAGGTGGACACTGGTTGGCCTCCCCGTCAGTAGCGTGGGGGTGGCCTCTCATTATAATCTTGACGTCTGTTATCGTAGCTGTCTCTAGAGCCAGGACCATTCCTGTGATTCCCACGACGTGGACAGTCTCTGAGGATATGATCTGGGCTGCCACACTCCCAGCACAGCACACGTCCTTCGGGGTCACGAGCTGGTCTTCTGTTTCGTTGGTTGGATCTTCTATCGCGCTCATGTTCTTGTCTTCTTGGTGGGGGTGGGGGACCTCCTCCACTTCCTTCCACTAGCACCCATTTTATGCCTGACTGATTATTGGGAGGTGGGTAATTTTCTTGAGCTTGGTAGACCATGGACGGCATTGGTTTACTCTTTACTTTAAGTTCGGTGTCCTCCTTCCCATCTGCTGCTTCTTTTTCCTGTTTCTGCAATGATTTATGGAAGGCCTTGACAACAGTTACTACATCATCAAAGGAGGAGGATAAAATGTCAGGGCGTACTTTAAGCACTTCCTCTCTCAATTTGTCCTGTAGACCTTGAATGAACGATTCCACTAGAAGTTTCTTCTGAGTCTTGATATTCATATTAAAGCCCAGGTCTTCAAAATGCAAAAGCAGGCGAGCAGAGTATTTTTCTACTGACTCATCAGGTTCTTGCTGGACATCTTGTACTGACCCTGTCTGGTCAGTCAGTCTATCTTGGGCCCAGGAAGTCAATTGTTTGCAATATTCAATGCCTGATTCATAGGTTGTGAGTGACCCGACCTTGGTAGGATCCATAGCCTTTTCCATAGTGGATAGGAAGGTCTCAAACGTTCTGAGGGAGGTGATGCCGGACAGGTCGGCCCAGGTGGCTCCATAGATACCCCTGGTTCGTTCCATACGCCGTGCGTAGTCCATAGGATACTTGTCTGGATCCGGGAGCTTGGAGACCAAGGAATCAATTTGTGTTGGTGTAAATGGCTGATACCTGATTTCTCCCAGAGGTCCAGGGACGATTTTGACAGGGGCTTCCGGTGTTTGACATGGACTTGATTGGCCCCCAGCTTGGGTTGAGGGCATCAAGGGTGTAGTCAACCCAGGGCCCTGAGGTAGATTAGGCATGGCCGGAGTCATCAGTTGGATAGCTATGGGCATTGCCTTCTGAACAGCAGGGCTTCGGAGGCAGACAATTCTGACGGAATTCAGCTCATGGTCTATGGTACGGAGTCCATCCTTCAGGGCTGAGACATGTTCCTGCATGCAAGGGCCAAGAGGGTACCCATAGGCACCCGAGGATATGAGTGGTATTGATAGGGTGCGCCTGGGCATGTCTCCTGTGCTTAACCTGCCAGCACGATGGAGTACTGAATGTATAGTGGCCCGGAGGGTGGCCCGTGACTCATCTGGGTTTAGGGGATCATGGACTGGACCTACTGCATGGATGATGACATCAACAGGAAGGTCTCCTGCATGGGTAGTCAGAGTCTGTCCAGGTAGCAGGGGACCATGAGTGTGTACATGAGCCATGCATTCTGTAGTGACGATGGGACCACCAGCTTGGGCTATTAGCAGAGCCAGGCCCCCCTTGTTGGAGCAGTTGGAGTTGGCAGGACTAACTATAGCGCCAACCTGATGTGTCAGGATATCACCGTACCCTATGGACAATGTCACTGGATTCCCGTTGTGGTCTGTGTAATTCTGTGAGTAGCAGGGATACCAGTTTTCAGGTACACCGGGAGCTGGGGGCCTGATCGGGGTTTCCATGAATCTTACAGAGCGACTATCCTCTCTGGGGATGTGTGAAAGAGAGGGAGTTGCCTCAACCCTGGAGTAGGGGGTGGAGTGGGCCCTAGGGCCAGGGGTTGACAGTGATGGTGGGGGGAGGGATAAAGGGAGAGGAGGTGCTGGTGGCACTGGGGGTGGTGATGGCTGTTGAGGGGCCCACCCTTCCCCTATTTCCTGATCCTCCTCCCCTTCATTGAATCCTGTAATGTCACGGCGGCGGCTTCTGATCACTGTCTGGAAGGCTGAAGATTCATGCATTGCAGCTATGGCCGGATTGGGGTGAGTGAAAGGGAACAACGGTGTTACATCTGGTGCCATATTGGGAGCTGCGGCCTGCACAGGTGCGGGCGGTGGCTGATAGTAGGCCCCGGATGGTGTCATCAAGGGATATAGGCCTGACTGGGTGTGTCTGGGTGTCTCAAGATGGCCGCCGGAAGAAATGGGGTGTTGGCCATTTCCGGGTGTACCAAGATGGCTGCTGGGTGTCCCAAGATGGCTGCTGGAGGAAATGGGAAGGGCGTTGTCTGGGGGCTTCCCACTGTTGGGAATGGGAGGGGCATTGGGCTGGGCATTACACCAGGGGCGGCCCCCCCCACAGACACGGCAGGTCTCCGCCCAGGGCGGATTCTGTTCACCGCACGCATGACAAGTCCAACCTCCCTTTGTTCTGAGATCGGTGCCATTATAGGGCGGTGGCTGGGGGCTTGGAACCGTGACGGGCATGAGGGGTACGGCGGCCATTTTAGTTACATCGACAAGATCATGTGCAGAGCATTTCACATATCCGAACAAAGGCTCAGCACCTTCTGAACCTCCTACACCATCTACTTCCTTCCAGCCCTCAATTTTCAAATCATTTGCTACTCTGAGATGTGCCTGTGCTTGATGTAGAAGTCTCTCATCACATAACTCTCCCTTCTTCTGTGCTACATAATCCTTCCACGCTGAAGGCTGAAGTCTGCCCGTAGTAGGCAAATTCATCATCTTATATAGCCTTTTCACATTTGTAACAGCCTTCTTGCCCTCCCGCGACTTCACTAACTCACAGACTCCCACAGCACCACCCTCTAACTTGTGAGGTCTCTCAGATTTAAACATACGCATCATGATTTAACAAAGTGCAATGGTCTGTCGCGACTCAGACCACCGATGCTGCTGGCAAGTCACCACCCGTCAGCGTAGAGCCCTCCTCAACACACTGACAAGACAGAGAGTCCTCCTCGATCTATCCCTTCCCTAACCGTGGGTGATGACCTTACAGCACAGCTCACCGTAACACTCTATCCTGCGGCAGGCTATCTCCTTGTGAGATCCCTCCGTAACAGACAAAGAGCCCTTCCTCAATTTGTCACCGATAAGACAGAGAGCCCTTCCTCAATCTGTCATTAACTAGACTATCATGTGCGTCTTTTACCCCACTCAACACTTCAAAAATCTAAAATTTGTCCCAACTTTATTCTAACAGTCACGGGAGACATCTATCTACATAAAGGTACAGTGACCGGAGGAGGAGGAAGTGGTGTTGACCCAAGCACGCGCAGACATGCGACGTCACTCGGTCTCACTTGCTGGTTCGTGGCGTGGGATCGCCTTCGGTCTTACCACTCAACCGGTCACCCACCCAGACCCAATTTGGACAATACAGCAAAGCCAACAATGACTGACGCACACAGGCAAGTGGGACACATATAAAATATATGATCTCAACTTACCGTGTTCGATGGAGGGTGATCAGGCCTCGCACTCAGTCACCGCGGGCACCACCGCAAAGTCCTCAGGACGGGTCCGGACGGGCGGCGATCCACTGCCCCACGTTGCCAGGCGCCAATTGTCGGGGTCGTATCGACAAACCACTCGTCCTTCAGTCACTCCGAATTAGGTTATGAGCATGTGGTACCAGTTATAAGTAAGAGTCAGACAATCAGGCTGGTTCATTCTTAGAGCATGCTCCAGAGACTACTGGCACGTAGCTTTCTCAGCAAGAACTCTCTTTATTCTTACAAGCACAAAGTTATGTAGTATACATATCAGGGTGGAGTGAGGGGTACCTAAAGAGAAACAGTATAGCCATATATGGAAATGTATAGTATCCTAACATCTGGATTGGTTTCACTGTTCCTTCAGCTCAGCTCCCGAATGATGTAACTTTTGGCTGATGCAATCTTCTTGGAATTCAGGATCCAGTTACGTACTCCAGAGATGGGTCTCTAACTAAATGCCACGTAGCAAGGAAAGCTTATTGTTTGAATATACAAAATGGAAGCTAGCACATAAGCATCATATATAAAAGTACAAAAAGCATTATATATAAGTACAAAAATATATTTTAACCCTGACACTAGGAGTTTTCCTGCAGTTCCTAGATCTCTGGAGCTTAGGCCACGCCCCCAGCAGTCATGTGCTGCAGGTCCTGTTAGTCTGCAGTACACACCATTCATTACTGCTGCCTCTGAGAGAAGTGTGGCCGGCTCCGCCCCTTGGCAGTCACATGCTACGGAAGGTCCTGCTCTACAGAAACACACGTCTACAGGTATCTTGGGGCACAGTTGGTTCACTCAGGACACGTGCACTGGCTCAGTGAGCATGTGCAATGCGGTGTCCTTGACATTATAGCTGACCCTTACAGTCTTTCCCTGGTGGTGGGGTGTTAGCACATTATGGATCCGGTACGGGCTCTCACTGAACAGGTTAATGAGCTCTCCCAGCTTATGCAGAAGCTGTCTATGGAGCAGCAAAATCTGGTTCAGTCGCATCAACAAGTACAGAGAGATGTGGCAGACGCTCTAATGGGGTCTGTTCCGTTGGGGTTCCAGGAGGGGGGCCCCACTGATGTATCTCTTGCAGACCCCGACCCCCCTGTAAAATTACCCGACAATTTTTCTGGAGATAAAAAATTGTTTAGGGTTTTTAAGGAGGGATGCAAGTTGTTCTTTGAATTGCGTCCCCGGACCTCTGGAAATGAAAGGCAGAGGGTGGGGATCATAATGTCCTTATTAAGGGGGGCTCCGCAAGCATGGGCTTTCTCTCTCTCTTCCTCTGCTCCTGAACGTATGTCTGTGAACCTGTTCTTTGAGGCTCTGGGGCACATTTATGACGAGCCTGATAGAGTGCGTCTGGCTGAGGATATGGTGATGAGTGTGACACAGGGGAGGAACTCTGCTGAATGGTTCTGCTCAGAGTTCAGACGTTGGACCGCGGAAGTATCCTGGAATGATGCCGCCCTGAGGGGGTTGTTCCGCAGGGGCCTATCTGACCGTCTGCAGGACGCTCTGGCATTACATCCTCCTCCCGATACTCTGGAGGACGCCATGATGCAGGCGGTCCGTATGGACCGGAGACTCCGTGCTAGGGGAATGATGCAACAAGAGACTCCCTTGTACTCCAAATTGTGTTACACCGCACCCGCATCTGAGCCCATGGAGATGGAGGCTGTCTCAGGAAAGGAACGAGAGAGAAGACACCGTAAAGACAACCGTCTATGCTTTTACTGTGGAGCCTCTGGACATTGGAAAAGGGACTGTTCCTCCTGCCCTTCTTCTGTAAAATCATCAGGAAAACGACTGAGTCTGGGCGACAATCTTGGAGGTTGCCCAGACTCCCAGGTACATTTTTTTTCGCTTGCTAAAATGGTGCTCCAGGTTGAATTGGAACTTGCTGGCGGTTCTGTTATGACCACCGCCTTTGTTGACTGTGGTTCCTCCATTAATCTGATTGATGCCCAGTTTGTGACTCTTAATAAGATAGGGACAGTCAGGTTGAAAGATCCTGTTAAAATTGTGGCGGTGGATTCATCCCCTCTTGCCCGGGATGGAATTTGTTTTATGTCTGAAGTTTTTTCTATGAAAGTGAAAGTTAAGTTGCTTTATTCTGAATAATTTGCCTGCAGGACTGGTATTGGGGATGCCCTGGCTGCAACGCCATAATCCTCTCATTGATTGGGCAAAAGGGGAGATCACCCGATGGGGATGTAATAATAATGGTCTGTGTTGTAACTCCGTTTCTCTTGTCAAACCGATAAAATCTGTATCTGTGTCGTCTGTCAGTCTGGAGGGTATTCCGGAGTACCTGAAAGACTTTGAAGACGTATTTTCCGAAAGTGAGGCTGAGGCGCTCCCACCACATAGACCCTATGATTGCGCCATTGATTTGTTACCTGGAGCCAAATTACCCAAGGCTCGTTTGTTTAATTTGTCCGGGCCTGAGCGCCAAGCCATGAAAGAGTACATCAAAGAAAGCCTTCGCAAAGGGCATATTCGGCCCTCGGTGTCACCCGTGACAGCGGGGTTTTTCTTTGTAAAGAAAAAAGATGGTGGGTTGCGACCGTGTCTCGACTTTCGGGAACTGAACAAAATTACCGTTAAGAACACGTACCCTCTCCCGTTGATTCCTGATCTATGCAATCAACTCACGGGGGCCAAATGGTTTTCTAAGCTCGATCTACGGGGCTTATAACCTTATAAAGATCCGAATGGAAAACAGCATTCCTGACAACTGAGGGGCTATTTGAAAACCTGGTTATGCCCTTCGGTCTCACTAATGCCCCTGCTGTTTTTCAGAACTTCATTAATATTGTTTTTTCTGATTTAATTGGACGTTATGTAGTCATTTACCTGGATGACATTCTGATATACTCAGAAGACAGTCAGTCGCACTTACATCATTTACGTGCGGTTCTTATGAGACTCCGGGAGAACCATTTGTATGCTAAGCTGGAGAAGTGTTTATTTTTTATGCAAGAACTGTGTAAGGTTCTATGTATATATTCCTGAAACTCAGTTTGTTCGTCAGCCATTTTACTTTCTGTCTTGCTGCAGCTATCTTGCCCTCAGTCAAAATGGAGTTTCCAGCTTGCATGTTCCCGCCCTGATTCTCTCCTTTGCTTCTTAAGCAGCCACAGCTGAGCAATCAGTGCTTCAGAATCTAGCCTGCAGTGAACCTGTGACTTGACTCCTGTAAGCCTTGGACCTTGTACTCCAGCTATTCCTACTGAGGAACTCTGAAGCACTTGTGGACTCTGAACCCTGCTCTTTGAAAGACCCACGTTTGCATGGACTTACGGTAACAGAGAAGAAGATCCTGAATCTGTATTGGAGAGTGATTGCTGAGCTTGGATTACTCTGGCCTGCTGTGTCTCCTGTTTCTGTGTCTGCAAACTGTGTGACTATTTCTGCCAACTTGTATGAAGTAATACAGGACTTTTCTATATCAAACCTGTGACTCCTGTGTTTTCATCGCACCCAAGCACAAGACGCTATATGAACTGTACTACATACATTACAAGATTCTGAAGCCAAAAACGTTAGTGTCTGCTGGGTCTGGAAGGCTGTGTCTGCTGTACTGTGGATATCAGACGTCCGGTTGTACTTTCTGTGATGACAGTGGTTGTGACTTCTCACAACCATTCCAGGTGAGCAATTCCCTTAAGTTTTTTCTTTTTGCAGTGTTACCACAGGTAAACACTATTGTTTTTTTTCTCTCCTCTTCTTCCAGTAATCCTGTCTTAAAAGATCTGGAAAATGGAGGCCCGCATAAAGGAACTTTGCGGAGTGACTGATAATATCCTTGCAGATTTGCAGAATATAAAGACCCGTTTTACAAATCTACAGGACCTCAATAATCACAATTTGCAAGTGGTTGGACAGACTACCCAGGATTTGCGAGCCAGGATTGAGGTTCTAGAGGGGCGAGTCCAGGCTCCTGCCGTAGCCCCGAGTGCTGGGATTCCCAAGTTGCCCCCTTTTCGTTTTGGCGGTGAACGTGAGAAATTCAGGGGATTTATTAATCAATGCAATCTTTTTTTTTCTGCACATGCTTCACAATTTCCCACTGAACGATCTAAGGTGCTTACTATAATTATGTTGCTTACCAACAAGGCTTTAATGTGGGCAAACCCTCTGATTGAGACTGAGGATGATTGTTTGAATCACCTTGATGATTTTATTTCAGCCATGGGGCAGGTGTTTGATGACCCCAATCGAGGTGCAACAGCTGAAGCAGCCATGTTAGCTTTGCGCCAAGGTAAGCACTCGGTAGCTGAATATGCCTTGGATTTCAGGAGATGGGCCCTTGATACCACCTGGGACAGTTCCGCCAAAAAATCTATTTTTCGAAAGGGGTTATCTCCACTGATTAAGGATGAACTTGCTCGTGCCGACCCTCCCACTGCGTTAGGTGACTTTATTAACTACTGCATCCGTATTGATACTCGTTTGACTGAACGCAGGCAAGAGAGATGGTTCGAAAGCAATCGTACTAACCTTTTCCTACCTTCCTCTCCAGCTAAGGAACCTTTGAGTAGGATTACACGGGAACCTGAACCTGAACCCATGCAGGTAGACTCTTTACAACGACGGGTTAGTGATGCACGCAAGGAACATCGTTTTAAGGAGAATCTATGTTTCTATTGTGGTAAGTCAGGGCACTTCATTATAAACTGCCCCAGCCGTTCTCGTAAGACTACTGCAGCACTCATTCATTGTGAGTGTTGCGAGAGGGGATCTGTCAGGTCCGAGCCTCAGGCTCCAGAGAGATCTGCAGCAACAGATCTTGATTTCTCGGACTTAAACTCCGTTACCTCTGAGGACGTTGACTGTGTAAACGCTGCCATTTTTCAAGTTTCCTCAGCGGTGTCCCAGCTGAGTTGTAAGAAAAACAATTCTCATTGCTTTCTTTCCATCAAACTCTGGGTTGACTCAGCTTGGGTGTCTAGCTCTGCTATGATCGACTCAGGGGCAAGTGGAAATTTTATGGATGTCTCCTTTGCTCTGAAACAGGGAATACGTTCAGTGAAGAAGGCTACTCCAGTACAGATGGAAACTGTGGATGGCTCCCTGCTGACCTCTGGACCAGTGGATCAGGAAACAGAGCCTTTGAGGGTTCTTATGGGTAAAGATCATCAAGAGAAACTGTCCTTTATGCTTATCTCTTCTCCCCACTTTCCCATTATTCTAGGGCTACCATGGCTGCAGGCTCAGAATCCTACCATTAACTGGGAGACCAAGGAATTACACTTTCCAGAGAAACAGATGAGTCCAAAAGTTTCAGCTTGCTCTGTTCCTAAAGGAATCATGTCAGTCCCTGAACTACCAGCTGTATACCAGAACTATGTGGATTTATGTGACAAGAAGAACGCTGACCAGCTTCCTCCTCACCGTCCATATGATTGTCCAATTGAATTATTGCCTGGATCAGAGATACCTTTTGGTAAGATCTACCCCATGGCGGGGCCCGAGCTAAAGGCTTTAAAGGATTACATAGATGAAAATCTAGCCAAGGGCTTCATACGCCCCTCTTCATCTCCTGCAGGTGCACCCATCTTCTTTGTAAAGAAGAAAGATGGATCTCTGAGACCATGCGTAGACTATAGGGAACTCAATAAGGTTACTATTAGAAACCGTTATCCATTGCCTTTAATCCCTGAGTTATTGGAGAGAGTGCGACATGCCAAAATTTTTTCTAAACTAGATCTTCGTGGGGCCTATAACTTAGTCCGTATTAGACCTGGGGATGAATGGAAGACTGCATTCAGGTCACGCTATGGACACTTTGAATATCTAGTTATGCCTTTTGGTCTGAGTACCGCCCCAGCCACTTTCCAACACTTGGTGAATGACATCTTCAGGGATCTCCTAGATACATTCGTGGTAATTTATTTGGATGATATTCTAATTTTTTCTAACTCCACAGAGGAACATCATGGACATGTGAGAATGGTCTTGGAACGTCTAAGACAAAATCATCTTTACATCAAACTTGAAAAGTGTGAATTCCATAGGACCGAAATTCAATTTCTGTGGTATGTACTGTCTACACAAGGAATTAGTATGGATGGAAGCAAAACCCAAGCCATCAAGGATTGGCCAAGTCCTAGAAATGTGAAGGAGGTACAGCGCTTCATCGGGTTTGCCAACTTCTATAGACGTTTCATTAGAAATTTCTCTGAGGTAGTGTCACCTATCACTCAACTTACCCGGAAAGAGTCTAGGTTCTCCTGGACTCCCCAAGCCCAGGAAGCATTTTCCCGTCTAAAAGATAAATTTACCACTGCACCTATCCTAGTACATCCCAACCCCGAGCTTGCCTTCATAATAGAGGTGGATGCTTCAGACTGTGCCGTTGGAGCTATACTCTCTCAGAGAACAGGTGAGAAGAATGTCTTGCATCCCTGTGCCTTCTTTTCCCAGCAGTTGTCTTCGGCTGAGAGGAACTACGATGTGGGCAATAGAGAGTTGTTGGCCATTATTGCCGCCTTCAAAGAATGGAGACACCTTCTTCAGGGAGCTGCACAGCAAATAGTCGTCCTGACAGACCATCGTAACCTTGAGTTTATCAGGTCGGCTAAGTGCCTGACTCCTCGCCAGGCTCGCTGGAATCTTTTCTTAAACCAATTTAATTTTATCATCTCTTATAGACCAGGATCGCGCAATGGAAAGGCTGATGCACTCTCTAGGATTTACTCAGCAGAGACACGTCCAATTACTCCTCCTAAGACTATTCTTCCTGACTCTAGATTCCTAGGAGTAATTCATAATCAAGTCCTACTTAAGGACATCAAGGAAGCATACCATGCGGATTCCTTTTTGGCACAACCCTCAAGGGACGTAAGTCTTGTCTTTAAGAATGGTGTGTGGATTCAGGGACAACGTCTGTATATTCCTGAAACAGTCAGATTAAGAGTATTGCAACTCATTCATGATTCCAAGATAGCTGGGCATAGAGGAATTCTAAAGACACAGGAATTTCTTTCTCGTTTCTTTTGGTGGCCCACTTGCAGGAAGGATGTTTTGAATTATGTCACTTCATGTGAGGTCTGTGCAAGATGCAAAACAACTCGCTCCTCACCAACTGGTCTGTTACAGCCTCTTCCCACCCCGTCCCGCCCGTGGGGATCCATTTCTATGGACTTCATTGTGGAGTTACCAACCTCTCAGGGGAAGAACACCATTCTAGTGGTGGTTGACCGTCTAACAAAGGCAGCTCATTTTATCCCTTGTGTCGGCTTACCCACTGCAAAACAGACATCAGATTTGATGATTAAAGATGTGTTTCGCTTACATGGAGTACCGGATGAGGTTATTTCGGATCGAGGGGTGCAATTCACTTCTAGGTTTTGGCAAAATTTCTGTGCAGCATTGGACATTAAAGTAAACCTTTCTTCTGCTTTTCATCCCCAGACTAATGGACAGACCGAACGAACCAATCAAACCCTGGAGCAGTATCTCCGCTGCTTTATCTGCCACCTACAGGATGATTGGGTGGATCTACTTCCATTAGCTGAGTTCTCGTATAACAACTCTCAGAGTGCCTCCACTAAACAGTCTCCTTTTTACTCTAATCTAGGTTATCATCCTAACATTCTACCACGATTTCCCATAGAAACGCCTTTACCAGCAGTGGCTGAAAGAATCACGTCTTTACAGAAGAATATGGATCTTCTAAAGGAAAATCTGGAATCGGCTCAAGAAAGGTACAAGAAAGCCGCAGATAAATTTCGTAAACCTGCACCAGCTTTCAAGGTAGGAGACTTGGTCTGGCTGTCAACCAGAAATCTTAAGTTAAGGATTCCATCGTCTAAGTTGGGACATAAGTACATTGGACCCTATAAAATCAGTAAAATTATAAGTGCCGTTGCTTGTCGTCTTCAACTGCCCAGAACTATGAGAATCCACCCTGTCTTTCATGTATCCCTACTAAAGGCTGCGACACCCAATACGTTTCCTGGACGTTCTTCTCCTTGCCCTGACCCAGTGCTAGTCGATGGTCAGGAAGAATTTGTGGTGGAAAGGATTTTAGATTCCAGGTTGTATAGAAATCAGTTACAATATCTGATTAAATGGCAGGGCTACCCAGTGGAGGACAACTCATGGGAACCGGTCAATAACGTTAATGCTCCTCGCTTGCTCCGTCAGTTTCATCAGAGGTACCCACACAAGCCTGGTCTGAGGTCATCCGGAGGTTGTCCTTAAGGGGGGAGTAATGTAAGGTTCTATGTATATATTCCTGAAACTCAGTTTGTTCGTCAGCCATTTTACTTTCTGTCTTGCTGCAGCTATCTTGCCCTCAGTCAAAATGGAGTTTCCAGCTTGCATGTTCCCGCCCTGATTCTCTCCTTTGCTTCTTAAGCAGCCACAGCTGAGCAATCAGTGCTTCAGAATCTAGCCTGCAGTGAACCTGTGACTTGACTCCTGTAAGCCTTGGACCTTGTACTCCAGCTATTCCTACTGAGGAACTCTGAAGCACTTGTGGACTCTGAACCCTGCTCTTTGAAAGACCCACGTTTGCATGGACTTACGGTAACAGAGAAGAAGATCCTGAATCTGTATTGGAGAGTGATTGCTGAGCTTGGATTACTCTGGCCTGCTGTGTCTCCTGTTTCTGTGTCTGCAAACTGTGTGACTATTTCTGCCAACTTGTATGAAGTAATACAGGACTTTTCTATATCAAACCTGTGACTCCTGTGTTTTCATCGCACCCAAGCACAAGACGCTATATGAACTGTACTACATACATTACAAACTGTCTTTTCTGGGTGTAATTGTATCCGGGGAGGGATTCCGCATGGATCCTGGGAAGGTTCAGGCCATTACAGATTGGGTGCAGCCTCATGATCTGAAGGGGTTGCAACGATTTTTGGGCTTCGCTAACTATTATAGGAAGTTCATTAAAGGGTTTTCACAGGTAGTGAAACCTTTGACGGACCTCACTCTTAAGGGGGCAGAGGTAAAAAATTGGTCCGTGGCCGCAAAAAATTCCTTCCTTACATTGAAGAAATGCTTTACTTCAGCCCCTGTGTTGGTACAACCCGATTCGTCAAGACCTTTTATCGTGGAGGTCGACGCTTCGGAAGTGGGGGTGGGGGCAGTGTTGTCCCAGGGCCCCTCTACCCTGACTAATCTTAAACCCTGTGCCTTTTTCTCTAAAAAGTTCTCTTCGGCAGAGAGAAACTATGATGTTGGCAACAGGGAATTGTTAGCGGTCAAACTGGCCTTTGAAGAATGGAGGCATTTTTTGGAGGGGGCCGCTCATCCCATTACGGTCATCACTGATCATAAGAATCTGGCCTATATCGAGTCCGCTAAGAGATTGACCCCCAGACAGGCTCGGTGGGCACTTTTTTTTTCTCGCTTTCATTTTACCATCACATTCCGAGCAGGGTCTAAAAATGTAAAGGCAGATGCCTTATCCCGAAGTTTTGATTCTGTGTCCCCTCCAGAACCTCCTTCCTTCATTCTTCAACCGGGAGTGGTTTAGCCGAAGTCTCCTCTGAGTTACAGAGAGAGATTCTGGAAGCACAAGCACAAGCTCCCAGGAATAAACCCCCAGGTTAATTGTTCGTACCCGAACAGCTCCGTCTCACACTCCTGCAAGAATTTCATGATTCTGTGTTAAGTGCACACCCTGGTATTGCAGCTACCCGGGGGACAGTGGCTAGAGGTTTTTGATGGCCCTCTATGGGTACTGATATAAAAAATTTTGTTAATACTTGTGGGGTGTGCGCTCGCTCTAAAAGCTCTCAGGTCCGGCCGGCCGGGGAATTGGTGCCTTTGCCAATTCCGGATAAACCATGGACACACCTGTCCATGGACTTTATCACTAATCTTCCTTCATCCAAGGGCAATTCAGTGGTATGGGTAGTGGTTGATAGATTTTCTAAGCAAGCCCACTTTGTGCCGTTACCCGCGTTGCCGTCTGCTGAAACCTTGGCCCGTTTGTTTATACAGCACATAGTTCGGTTGCATGGAGTGCCTGTGAATGTGGTGTCGGACAGGGGTGTGCAGTTTGTGGCCAGGTTTTGGAGAGCGTTCTGTAAGAAGTTGGGGGTCACATTATCATTCTCCTCTGCCTATCACCCGGAATCCAACGGACAGACTGAACGCACCAATCAGTCGTTGGAGCAGATTCTGAGATGCCTGGCCTCCTCCAGACAGGAAGATTGGTGTGAGGTTTTACCCATGGCAGAATTTGCGTTCAACTGTCGTATCAATCAGTCTACCGGAAAATCTCCTTTCCAGGTCAATTATGGGTTTGTTCCGCAGTTTGGGGAATTTTCCCGTATGGATTCTGGTTGTCCTGGTGCCGAGGGGATGGTTCAACAGTTAAGAAACCTTTGGAGGGAGGTGCAGGAGAACATCTCCAAAGCCCAGAGGAAGTACAAACATTTTGCGGACAGGAGGAGGGGGTTGGGTCCTGTGTTGACAGTGGGGGAAAAGGTCTGGTTGTCCACCCGTAACATCAAACTTAAGATACCCTCTATGAAACTGGGCCCCAAATTTATTGGCCCATACAAGATTGCAGAGGTGATCAATCCTGTGGCATACAGGCTTCAGTTGCCCACCTCCTTCAAAATATCTAACGTCTTCCACAGGTCCCTATTAAAACCTGTGGGGACGGTTAGAGAAGATCCCTCATCCGTGGTTCCACCAGTATTGGTAGAGGGTCAACTGGAGTACGAGGTAGGGCGCATCATTGATTTGCGGTGGGTGCGCCGGAGACTTCAGTACCTTATTCATTGGAAGGGATACTCCATTGAAGATCGGTCATGGGTTCCGGCCAGTTCGGTACATGCCGATCGACTGGTACAGGCTTTTCATGCCAGATATCCTGAGAGGCCTGGGGGTCCAGTGGCCCCCCATTAAAGGGGGGGTACTGTCATGGTATTCTGTAACGAATGGAAGCGGAGGCAGAGGTGGTGAAGTTCACATTCGTTTTTATTTTTTAATGTGGAACCTCGAGACCGCGGTCCGGGGGGCTCCGAAGGGGGCGTAACTAGTGAGCCCCGGGTACCCGTAGTAAGGCCCCTCGAACAGGACCAGAATGGAATACCCGGAGGACACATGTGCCACCTCCAGTTAGACCTCGGACACGTGGCAGCTGTCCCAGAGGGACCAAAAGGGTAACAAGTATTTACAGAGTCCGTGGAAAGTTCTTGACGGAGAAGGGTAAGGTCCTGGTCCAGAACGGATGGTAGAAGGCTGGCTTCAGTGACCTTGTCACGGTCCACGGGTACGGATGGCTGATGGCGGAACGGGATGACACTTGCGCCAGTAATAGCCGAGATTGTCCAGATTAGCCAGATACGGGTTAGCAATGATCTGAGGAGACAAACAGTATCAGCGAAGCACAGAGACTGCAGACGCAGCGCAGACAGAACAGGCACAGAACCGGATGTAGCAATGATAGAACACGTTGCTCCGGCACTCCCCTGATGGTGGAGTGACCAGATATAGTACTGAGTGCGCAGCCATTGGATAATTAGCTATTTCAAAAGATGCACGCTGCCCCTTTAAGAGAGGCGGTGGGCGCGGCCTCGCGTCCTAAGCCGACTGTCTGGAGGCCTGCGAGCAGCGTGCCAGGAAGTGGAGAAGGACTCAGGACGCCGGAGAGCAGATGGGACAGGAGACCCCAGCCCACGCACAGACCGCCGCAGAGGGACAGCCCGAGGAACAGGTGAGTGAGCAGAATGGAGTGCAGAGGCAGCGCTGGGACCGGGTGTAACAGTATCCCCCTCTTTACTCCCCTCTTTTTCAAGCCTGCGTGAAATCTTTTAAGAAGAAGAGGGGCCTGGATGTTCTCTTTAGGCTCCCAAGACCTCTCCTCAGGACCAAAATCCCTCCAGTCCACCAGGTAATAGATCCTACCTCTTACTCGCTTAGAGGCCAAGATATGTTTTACCTCAAAAACATCATCCTCAGAGACCGGATCAGGAGTGGTACCCGGGTCCTTAAAAAAGGAGCTCAACACTACTGGTTTGAGGAGGGAAACATGAAAGGAGTTAGGTACTCTTAGAGAATTAGGCAATTTCAGTTTATAAGAGACCGGGTTGATCTGTCTCAAAACTTCAAAGGGACCAATGAAACGAGGACCCAATTTGTACGATGGTAACTTCAGACGGATGTACTTGGAGGAGAGCATACCTTGTCTCCTGGACGAAAGATGGGAGCCTCCAAACGTCTTTTGTCCGCATGCGTTTTCATACGTTAAGAAGCTTTCTCCAAAGCCGACTTGGTCTCTCTCCAAATGTCCGAGAAATTCTTTGACAAGGTATCGACTGCCGGAACATCGACAATCCCGAGACTGAAGAGGAATTCCGGGTTGCAGTCCAAACACAATCTGAAAGGGAGACTTTCCAGAAGATTCACTTACTTGATTGTTGTAGGAGAATTCCGCCCAGGGCAGCAATTCTACCCAGTCATTATGATGAGCGTTGACGAAGTGACGCAGGTATCCAGCCAGGATTTGATTGATTCTCTCCACTTGCCCATTAGACTGGGGATGATATGCAGAAGAAAAATCTAGTTCAATTTTTACCATTTTACAGAGTCCTCTCCAGAACTTAGAGGTGAACTGGACACCCCTGTCGGACACGATGTGGAGAGGAAATCCATGTAGACGAAAGATGTGCTGGATGAAGTGAGTGGCCAGTTCTGGAGCAGACGGGAGGCCAGATAGCGGAACGAAGTGAGCCATTTTAGAGAAGCGGTCCACCACAACCCATACCACTGAGCAGCCAGAAGAGATGGGAAGATCCGTGATGAAATCCATTGCGATGTGCTGCCAGGGAGCGGACGGAATCGGAAGAGGCAGAAGCCTGCCGGCTGGTAGATGTTTAACAGTTTTGTTACGAGCACATGAAGGACATGCTGCGACGAACTCCTGGATATCCTTGACCATGGTAGGCCACCAGTAATACGGGAGATGAGTTGCTGCGTCTTTTTCTGACCAGCATGGCCAGCCAACTTAGAAGAATGACCCCAGCGCAGAACACGGGTACGGTCAGAAGCAGACACGAAAGTCTTCCCAGGAGGAAGCCGGGCCAGATCAGTGGAGGCAACAGAGACTAACCTAGAAGGTTCAATAATGTGCTGAGGTTCCTCCTCCAGTTCAGGAGGCAAGAAGGCCCTAGAGAGTGCGTCTGCCTTGATGTTCTTGTCAGCTGGACGGAAATGAAGTACAAAATTGAAACGGGCAAAAAATAATGCCCAACGGGCCTGACGGGGATTCAGTCTTAAAGCAGATTGGAGATAGGCAAGGTTTTTATGGTCGGTGAATATGATTACCTGGTGATGAGCTCCTTCAAGAAGATGTCTCCATTCCTCAGAGCCAATTTGATGGCCAACAGTTCGCGATCACCGACAGAGTAGTTCCTTTATGCAGGAGAAAAAACCTTGGAAAAAAAACCACACGAGATCATCCGCCCGGTAGACGACTTCTGGGTCAGAACTGCTCCTGCACCTATGGAAGAAGCGTCAACTTCAAGAAAAAATTGCTCACTTGAATTAGGACGATGGAGAACGGGTGCGGAAGCGAAGGCTTTTTTGAGAGAAACAAAGGCCTCTTCTGCTTCGGAGGACCATTCCTTAGAGTTTACACTCCTGTTCCGAGGTGTTATAAGGCTTGTTGTGTAATGTATGTAGTACAGTTCATATAGCGTCTTGTGCTTGGGTGCGATGAAAATACATGAGACACAGGTTTGATATAGAAAGTCTTGTATTACTTCATACAAGTTGGCAAAAATAGTCACACAGTTTGCAGACACAGAAGCAGGAGACACAGCAGGCCAGAGTAATCTAAGCTCAGCAATCACTCTCCACAACAGGTTCAGGATCTTCTTCTCTGTTACCGTAAGTCCATGCAAACGTGGGTCTTTTAAAGAGCAGGGTTCAGAGTCCACAAGTGCTTCAGAGTTCCTCAGTAGGAATAGCTGGAGTACAAGGTCCAAGGCTTTAGGAGTCAGGTCACAGGTTCACTGCAGGCTAGATTCTGTAGCACTGATTGCTCAGCTGTGGCTGCTTAAGAAGCAAAAGGAGAGAATCAGGGCGGGAACATGCAAGCTGGAAACTCCATTTTGACTGAGGGCAAGATAGCTGCAGCAAGACAGAAATTAAAATGGCTGACGAACAAACTGAGTTTCAGGAACATGTACACAGAACCTTACATTACTCCCCCCTTAAGGACAACCTCCGGATGACCTCAGACCAGGCTTGTGTGGGTACCTCTGATGAAACTGACGGAGCAAGCGAGGAGCATTAACGTTATTGACTGGTTCCCATGAGTTGTCCTCCACTGGGTAGCCCTGCCATTTAATCAGATATTGTAACTGATTTCTATACAACCTGGAATCTAAAATCCTTTCCACCACAAATTCTTCCTGACCATCGACTAGCACTGGGTCAGGGCAAGGAGAAGAACGTCCAGGAAACGTATTGGGTGTCGCAGCCTTTAGTAGGGATACATGAAAGACAGGGTGGATTCTCATAGTTCTGGGCAGTTGAAGACGACAAGCAACGGCACTTATAATTTTACTGATTTTATAGGGTCCAATGTACTTATGTCCCAACTTAGACGATGGAATCCTTAACTTAAGATTTCTGGTTGACAGCCAGACCAAGTCTCCTACCTTGAAAGCTGGTGCAGGTTTACGAAATTTATCTGCTGCTTTCTTGTACCTTTCCTGAGCCGATTCCAGATTCTCCTTTAGAAGATCCATATTCTTCTGTAAAGACGTGATTCTTTCAGCCACTGCTGGTAAAGGCGTTTCTATGGGAAATCGTGGTAGAATGTTAGGATGATAACCTAGATTAGAGTAAAAAGGAGACTGCTTAGTGGAGGCACTCTGAGAGTTGTTATACGAGAACTCAGCTAATGGAAGTAGATCCACCCAATCATCCTGTAGGTGGCAGATAAAGCAGCGGAGATACTGCTCCAGGGTTTGATTGGTTCGTTCGGTCTGTCCATTAGTCTGGGGATGAAAAGCAGAAGAAAGGTTTACTTTAATGTCCAATGCTGCACAGAAATTTTGCCAAAACCTAGAAGTGAATTGCACCCCTCGATCCGAAATAACCTCATCCGGTACTCCATGTAAGCGAAACACATCTTTAATCATCAAATCTGATGTCTGTTTTGCAGTGGGTAAGCCGACACAAGGGATAAAATGAGCTGCCTTTGTTAGACGGTCAACCACCACTAGAATGGTGTTCTTCCCTTGAGAGGTTGGTAACTCCACAATGAAGTCCATAGAAATGGATCCCCATGGGCGGGACGGGGTGGGAAGAGGCTGTAACAGACCAGTTGGTGAGGAGCGAGGTGTTTTGCATCTTGCACAGACTTCACATGAAGTGACATAGTTTAAAACATCCTTCCTGCAAGTGGGCCACCAAAAGAAACGAGAAAGAAATTCCTGTGTCTTTAGAATTCCTCTATGCCCAGCTATCTTGGAATCGTGAATGAGTTGCAATACTCTCAATCTGACTGTTTCAGGAATATACAGGCGTTGTCCCTGAATCCACACACCATTCTTAAAGACAAGACTTACGTCCCTTGGGGGTTGTGCCAAAAAGGAATCCGCATGGTATGCTTCCTTGATGTCCTTAAGTAGGTCTTGATTATGAATTACTCCAGGAATCTAGAGTCAGGAAGAATAGTCTTAGGAGGAGTAATTGGACGTGTCTCTGCTGAGTAAATCCTAGAGAGTGCATCAGCCTTTCCATTGCGCGATCCTGGTCTATAAGAAATGATAAAATTAAATTGGTTTAAGAAAAGATTCCAGCGAGCCTGGCGAGGAGTCAGGCACTTAGCCGACCTGATAAACTCAAGGTTACGATGGTCTGTCAGGACGACTATTTGCTGTGCAGCTCCCTGAAGAAGGTGTCTCCATTCTTTGAAGGCGGCAATAATGGCCACCAACTCTCTATTGCCCACATCGTAGTTCCTCTCAGCCGAAGACAACTGCTGGGAAAAGAAGGCACAGGGATGCAAGACATTCTTCTCACCTGTTCTCTGAGAGAGTATAGCTCCAAGGCACAGTCTGAAGCATCCACCTCTATTATGAAGGCAAGCTCGGGGTTGGGATGTACTAGGATAGGTGCAGTGGTAAATTTATCTTTTAGACGGGAAAATGCTTCCTGGGCTTGGGGAGTCCAGGAGAACCTAGACTCTTTCCGGGTAAGTTGGGTGATAGGTGACACTACCTCAGAGAAATTTCTAATGAAACGTCTATAGAAGTTGGCAAACCCGATGAAGCGCTGTACCTCCTTCACATTTCTAGGACTTGGCCAATCCTTGATGGCTTGGGTTTTGCTTCCATCCATACTAATTCCTTGTGTAGACAGTACATACCCCAGAAATTGAATTTCGGTCCTATGGAATTCACACTTTTCAAGTTTGATGTAAAGATGATTTTGTTTAGACGTTCCAAGACCATTCTCACATGTCCATGATGTTCCTCTGTGGAGTTAGAAAAAATTAGAATATCATCCAAATAAATTACCACGAATGTATCTAGGAGATCCCTGAAGATGTCATTCACCAAGTGTTGGAAAGTGGCTGGGGCGGTACTCAGACCAAAAGGCATAACTAGATATTCAAAGTGTCCATAGCGTGACCTGAATGCAGTCTTCCATTCATCCCCAGGTCTAATACGGACTAAGTTATAGGCCCCACGAAGATCTAGTTTAGAGAAAATTTTGGCATGTCGCACTCTCTCCAATAACTCAGGGATTAAAGGCAATGGATAACGGTTTCTAATAGTAACCTTATTGAGTTCCCTATAGTCTACGCATGGTCTCAGAGATCCATCTTTCTTCTTTACAAAGAAGATGGGTGCACCTGCAGGAGATGAAGAGGGGCGTATGAAGCCCTTGGCTAGATTTTCGATCTATGTAATCCTTTAAAGCCTTTAGCTCGGGCCCCGCCAGGGGGTAGATCTTACCAAAAGGTATCTCTGCTCCAGGCAATATTCAATTGGACAATCATATGGACGGTGAGGAGGAAGCTGGTCAGCGTTCTTCTTGTCACATAAATCCACATAGTCCTGGTATACAGCTGGTAGTTCAGGGACTGACATGGTTCCTTTAGGAACAGAGCAAGCTGAAACTTTTGGACTCATCTGTTTCTCTGGAAAGTGTAATTCCTTGGTCTCCCAGTTAATGGTAGGATTCTGAGCCTGCAGCCATGGTAGCCCTAGAATAATGGGAAAGTGGGGAGAAGAGATAAGCATAAAGGACAGTTTCTCTTGATGATCTTTACCCATAAGAACCCTCAAAGGCTCTGTTTCCTGATCCACTGGTCCAGAGGTCAGCAGGGAGCCATCCACAGTTTCCATCTGTACTGGAGTAGCCTTCTTCACTGAACGTATCCCCTGTTTCAGAGCAAAGGAGACATCCATAAAATTTCCACTTGCCCCTGAGTCGATCATAGCAGAGCTAGACACCCAAGCTGAGTCAACCCAGAGTTTGATGGAAAGAAAGCAATGAGAATTGTTTTTCTTACAACTCAGCTGGGACACCGCTGAGGAAACTTGAAAAATGGCAGCGTTTACACAGTCAACGTCCTCAGAGGTAACGGAGTTTAAGTCCGAGAAATCAAGATCTGTTGCTGCAGATCTCTCTGGAGCCTGAGGCTCGGACCTGACAGATCCCCTCTCGCAACACTCACAATGAATGAGTGCTGCAGTAGTCTTACGAGAACGGCTGGGGCAGTTTATAATGAAGTGCCCTGACTTACCACAATAGAAACATAGATTCTCCTTAAAACGATGTTCCTTGCGTGCATCACTAACCCGTCGTTGTAAAGAGTCTACCTGCATGGGTTCAGGTTCAGGTTCCCGTGTAATCCTACTCAAAGGTTCCTTAGCTGGAGAGGAAGGTAGGAAAAGGTTAGTGCGATTGCTTTCGAACCATCTCTCTTGCCTGCGTTCAGTCAGACGAGTATCAATACGGATGCAGTAGTTAATAAAGTCACCTAACGCAGTGGGAGGGTCGGCACGAGCAAGTTCATCCTTAATCAGTGGAGATAACCCCTTTCGAAAAATAGATTTTTTGGCGGAACTGTCCCAGGTGGTATCAAGGGCCCATCTCCTGAAATCCAAGGCATATTCAGCTACCGAGTGCTTACCTTGGCGCAAAGCTAACATGGCTGCTTCAGCTGTTGCACCTCGATTGGGGTCATCAAACACCTGCCCCATGGCTGAAATAAAAGCATCAAGGTGATTCAAACAATCATCCTCAGTCTCAATCAGAGGGTTTGCCCACATCAAAGCCTTGTTGGTAAGCAACATAATTATAGTAAGCACCTTAGATCGTTCAGTGGGAAATTGTGAAGCATGTGCAGAAAAAAAAAGATTGCATTGATTAATAAATCCCCTGAATTTCTCACGTTCACCGTCAAAACGAAAAGGGGGCAACTTGGGAATCCCAGAACTCGGGGCTACGGCAGGAGTCTGGACTCGCTCCTCTAGAACCTCAATCCTGGCTCGCAAATCCTGGGCAGTCTGTCCAAACACTTGCAAATTGTGATTAGTGAGGTCCTGTAGGCTTGAAAAACGGGTCTTTATATTCTGCAAATCTGCAAGGATATTATCAGTCACTCCGCAAAGTTCCTTTATGCGGGCCTCCATTTTCCAGATCTTTTAAGACAGGAGTACTGGAAGAAGAGGAGAGAGAAAAAAAAAACAATAGTGTTTACCTGTGGTAACACTGCAGAGAGAAAAAAAAAATTAAGGGAACTGCTCACCTGGAATGGTTGTGAGAAGTCACAACCACTATCATCACAGAAAGTTCACCCGGACATCTGATATCCACAGTTACAGCAGACAAAAAAGAGAAAAGAAAAAAAAAAACAATAGTGTTTACCTGTGGTAACACTGCAGAAAAAAAAACACTTAAGGGAATTGCTCACCTGGAATGGTTGTGAGAAGTCACAACCACTGTCATCACAGAAAGTACAACAGGACATCCGATATCCACAGTTACAGCAGACACAGCCTTTCCAGACCCAGCAGACACTAACGTTTGGCTTCAGAATCTTGTAATGTATGTAGTACAGTTCATATAGCGTCTTGTGCTTGGGTGCGATGAAAATACATGAGACACAGGTTTGATATAGAAAGTCTTGTATTACTTCATACAAGTTGGCAAAAATAGTCACACAGTTTGCAGACACAGAAGCAGGAGACACAGCAGGCCAGAGTAATCTAAGCTCAGCAATCACTCTCCACAACAGGTTCAGGATCTTCTTCTCTGTTACCGTAAGTCCATGCAAACGTGGGTCTTTTAAAGAGCAGGGTTCAGAGTCCACAAGTGCTTCAGAGTTCCTCAGTAGGAATAGCTGGAGTACAAGGTCCAAGGCTTTAGGAGTCAGGTCACAGGTTCACTGCAGGCTAGATTCTGAAGCACTGATTGCTCAGCTGTGGCTGCTTAAGAAGCAAAAGGAGAGAATCAGGGCGGGAACATGCAAGCTGGAAACTCTATTTTGACTGAGGGCAAGATAGCTGCAGCAAGACAGAAAGTAAAATGGCTGACGAACAAACTGAGTTTCAGGAACATGTAGACAGAACCTTACACTGTGATTGGAGCCACTCGGGTGGAAAAGTGTGGAATGAATTTCCGGTAGTAATTGGCGAATCCGAGGAACCTTTGTATGGCTTTTAGCCCAGACGGACGAGGCCAGTTGAGAACTGAAGACAACTTCTCCGGATCCATCTTTAATCCTGTGGAAGATACAATGTACCCAAGGAAAGGCAAAGAGGACTGCTCAAAGAGGCATTTCTCATATTTGGCATAGAGCCTGTTCTCTCTCAGTCTTTGTAAGACCAGGCGTACTTGCCTCCGATGTGACATCAAGTCAGCAGAAAAAATCAAAATATCATCCAGGTAAACTATGACACAAGTATAGAGCAAGTCCCTGAAAATGTCATTAACAAATTCCTGAAAAACCGCAGGTGCATTGCTTAGGCCGAATGGCATTACCAGGTATTCATAGTGGCCGTCACGGGTGTTGAAGGCTGTTTTCCATTCGTCTCCCTCTCTGATTCGGATCAGGTTGTAGGCCCCTCTGAGGTCCAATTTGGTGAAGATCTTGGCCCCTCGGAGACGATCAAACAGCTCTGAAATAAGAGGCAATGGATACCTGTTTTTTACCGTGATTTGATTTAGACCCCGATAGTCAATGCAGGGCCGCAAGGATCCGTCCTTTTTCTTCACAAAGAAGAATCCAGCTCCTGCCAGTGACGATGACTTTCGGATAAATCCTCTAGCCAAATTCTCTTGAATGTAGTCCGACATGGCCTGAGTCTCTGCCTGTGAAAGAGGATAAACTCTCCCACGAGGGGGTGATGCTCCTGGAAGAAGCTCTATCTGACAGTCATACGACCTGTGTGGAGGTAGTCTCTCAGCCTCTTTTTTCCCAAAGACGTCAGAGAAGGACCAATAGGCGGAAGGCAACCCTGGCAGGGTATCAGGCTGGACTGGAGGCGAAACAGGTTGAATCCGGGTTAAGCAACGATTCATGCAGGTATCTCCCCAACGCAGAACTTCTCCAGTTTTCCAATTAAGGACTGGTTCATGCATCTGGAGCCAAGGTAAACCTAGAAGCATGGGATAGGATAAACCAGGATATACATAAAATCGCATTCGTTCAGTATGCATTAGACCTACCCGGAGTTCCACCAACTCGGTTTGAAACTGGACGGGCTCGGTCAGCGGTTTGCCATCCACGGCGGACACCTGTAACGGATCAGGAAGACGCTGGACTGGTAAGCGGTAATGATCCACAACCGCCTGCTGGATGAAGTTCCCTGCAGCTCCAGAATCCAGTAGACAGTGTTCGGAGAATTTTATTGCTCCATAGGACACGGTGACAGAGATGTGTAAAGAGGGAGAGGACTGCTCTTTACCTAGGTTGGCCCCTCCTACCGGACCTAGGCACTGGAGTTTCCCGACTTTTTAGGACAGAAATGAATCAAATGTTCAGAACTACCGCAGTAGTAACAACTTCCCTTCTTGCGACGTGCCTCCCGGCGGCGGGTGGCCAAACTTACATGGTCCACCTCCATGGCCTCGGAGGCGGAGGGTGAAGTACCTGTTTTGTACAAACTCGAGTCCAGGTGATAGGACCTTTTGTCCCGCTTGATCTCCATGGAGCGCTCCTGAAAACGCAGGTCAATTCGGGTTGCCAAGGATATTAGCTCTTCCAAGAGAGTAGGTCTGTCCCGTCCCGCCAGCTCATCCTTGATTCTTCCGGATAGGCCTTCCCAGAAGTTAGCAACCAGGGCCTCATTGTTCCACGATAATTCAGACGAGAGGGTGCGGAATTTAACAGCATACTGAGCTACCGTGAGAGTACCTTGGCGCAGGCGGAGCAGAGCTGATGCAGTCGAAGTGGTACGACCAGGTTCATCGAAAGTCCTGCGAAAAGCCTCTAGGAAAGATTGAAGATCGTTAACCACCGGATCCCCTCTCTCCCATAGCGGGTTTAGCCAGGCGAGGGCTTCTCCTCCCAGGTGTGACATGATGAAGCCCACCTTGGCTCGGTCAGAAGCAAACATATGCCCCAAGATTTCGAAGTGTAGAGTGCACTGATTGAGGAAACCCCGACACAGAGTAGGATCACCCTGGAAACGGGTAGGAGCCGCCAGACGGGGACCTTGATTTGCCATGGGAACTGGTACCTGATTATTGATAGAAGAGTCAGGTGCAGACGAGGACCCTAGGGAATCCATGCGGGTAGACAAGCTGCGTAGATAAGTCATGATCTTGTCCTGTTGAACTCCCAAACGGGCCACCTCCTGGCACAGATCCGTGGTCGGAGGTCTCTGGGATCCAGCGGGTTCCATGGCCGGAGCAATCTGTAACGAATGGAAGCGGAGGCAGAGGTGGTGAAGTTCACATTCGTTTTTATTTTTTAATGTGGAACCTCGAGACCGCGGTCCGGGGGGCTCCGAAGGGGGCGTAACTAGTGAGCCCCGGGTACCCGTAGTAAGGCCCCTCGAACAGGACCAGAATGGAATACCCGGAGGACACAGGTGCCACCTCCAGTTAGACCCCGGACACGTGGCAGCTGTCCCAGAGGGACCAAAAGGGTAACAAGTATTTACAGAGTCCGTGGAAAGTTCTTGACGGAGAAGGGTAAGGTCCTGGTCCAGAACGGATGGTAGAAGGCTGGCTTCAGTGACCTTGTCACGGTCCACGGGTACGGATGGCTGATGGCGGAACGGGATGACACTTGCGCCAGTAATAGCCGAGATTGTCCAGATTAGCCAGATACGGGTTAGCAATGATCTGAGGAGACAAACAGTATCAGCGAAGCACAGAGACTGCAGACGCAGCGCAGACAGAACAGGCACAGAACCGGATGTAGCAATGATAGAACACGTTGCTCCGGCACTCCCCTGATGGTGGAGTGACCAGATATAGTACTGAGTGCGCAGCCATTGGATAATTAGCTATTTCAAAAGATGCACGCTGCCCCTTTAAGAGAGGCGGTGGGCGCGGCCTCGCATCCTAAGCCGACTGTCTGGAGGCCTGCCAGCAGCGTGCCAGGAAGTGGAGAAGGACTCAGGACGCCGGAGAGCAGATGGGACAGGAGACCCCAGCCCACGCACAGACCGCCGCAGAGGGACAGCCCGAGGAACAGGTGAGTGAGCAGAACGGAGTGCAGAGGCAGCGCTGGGACCGGGTGTAACATATAGGACATGGTTAATGTCCTGTCCATTCAGGGTTAACTTTTGCTGGCCTCCCTTTGGATCTGGGAGGGTATTTATACCCAGTCCAGAGGGAGATTCTCTGTCAGCTATACTTTCGTTGTGACTGTGTATTTGACTCCCCTGGTTTGCGTGTATACTGCTCTGCCTGTTTGATTCCCGTGTATGACCCGGTCTGTTTGCTCACTCTGCTCTCTGTCTCACGTTTTGCTTATATTGTCTTCTCCGGTTCTGACCTCCTGGCTTGGCTATCGATACTCCGTTACTGTTTTGTCCCTATTGTACTGTCTATTGCCCGCTCTGGTTTACTGATCTATTGCTACGTCCTGACTATCCGTTCTGTCTAACCCTTTGGTACTGTCGTGCTATCTTGTGCTCTGATCTTGGCCTGCCCTGGTTTTCGTCCCTGTCTTTGCCCCTTGGTAACTTTATCTCGTAGTTACCCTGCTAGGAGTTTTCCTGCAGTTCCTAGATCTCTGGAGCTTAGGCCACGCCCCCAGCAGTCATGTGCTGCAGGTCCTGTTAGTCTGCATTACACACCATTCGTTACTGCTGCCTCTGAGAGAAGTGTGGCCGGCTCCGCCCCTTGGCAGTCACATGCTACGGAAGGTCCTGCTCTACAGAAACACACGTCTACAGGTATCTTGGGGCACAGTTGGTTCACTCAGGACACGTGCACTGGCTCAGTGAGCATGTGCAGTGCGGTGTCCTTGACAATCTGGTAGGGGTATTCTGGTCGTCGCCCGTTTGGAGCGCCGTAAGTCAGAAGGAGTAACCGAATCAGGCTGTGTAGTGGAGTCAGGTTGCACAGGTGAGGGCAGTGACACGTCCGTTTCTAGTGGCACAGCTGCTGCAGGTGTGTCCTGTACAAGCTCTCCTCTCAGGCCTGTAGAAGGTGATTCAGGGTCTTCTTCACAACAACAACTGGAGTGGGCACCTCAGGATCTCCTTGCCCTTCATTCATTTGATCAGGATCTCTTGATAAACAGGGTCGCAGCATATTCTGGTGAACTACTCGGGTGGGGGCATTTTCTTCTTCTTTGGGTTGAACTTTGTAAACAGGCCCCTCTGAGTCGATTCTCCGCTTCACACTGTACGGGGTCTTCTCCCACCGGTACTCCAGCTTGTCTTTAGGACGTTTATCTCGTACCAACACACGATCTCCAACCTGGAGAGCTGTCCCAAGCTGGGGAGTTTTCTCTGGATGTTCCAGCTCCCTAAACCTGTTGTGCACCAGTCAATGTAAAGTCTGCAGACGATGACTGTGTTCTCAGACCCAGGTAGACACCCCCGTCCGTGGAAAGTCTTCCTCTAGGTCCTGCTCCAGCTCAGTGATCTCTCTTCCCTGATGGCCGAACAGGAAGGTATATGGAGTGTAACCGGTGGTGCAATGTACTCTGTTATTGTACACCCACACTAACTCAGCTACAAATTCGTGCCAACGGTCTTTCCGATCTTCCTCCAATGTCCTTAGCAGTTGAATCAGAGTACGGTTGAACCGTTCACAAGCTTAATTTCCTTGAGGGTGGTAAGGCGTGGTCCGAGATTTTCCAATCCAATACAGGCGATGTAATTCATCCATGACCCGTCCCAAGAAAACAGGAGCCTTGATCAGAGTGTATTCTCTTTGGGCAACCATACACCTGAATGAAATTCTTGCAGATGGTGTGCGCAGCGGATTTGGCAGTTTGATCGCGGGTTGGAGTTGCAACGGCAAACTTTGTGTAGTGGTTGGTCATCACCAAGCAATACTGATACCCTTGATGGGCCGGGCCTATCATCAAATAGTCTACCATCAATACCTCTAAAGGAGCTGAGGTTACAATAGTCTGGGTGTGGGCTCTTTGCTCAGGGGGTTTCACCAGCTCGCAGGTTCTACAAAGCCGACAAGTGTCTTCCACTACAGTTCTTAGTCGGGGATGATAAACCTGCTTCTGCATCCACTGAAAGGTCTTCTATCCAAAATGAGCTCCTCTCTCTTGTGCTTCGGTAGCCACCTTAGGCAGGAACGTCCCAAGGATCAGCGCCTGCCAGGTGACACCCAGCTCCCATGGAAACTGAACCTTCTGATACAACAGTCCATTCCGCAGTTGCAATCTATCCCACTGTCAAAGAATATTTAGGGTCTCTGGAGACAGGGCGCTTCTCTCTTGCTGACTAGTTAGTCGCTTCGACGCCACCCACCATCTCAGTTGAGCAGGTTCATCTTCTTCTTGCTGAATCCGGACCCACTCATCACGAGACAATCCTAACATTTATTCACACTTCGCTTCCTGCACCTGCTCCTGTGTTGCTGTCACTGTCCTGGCAGAATCCCGGAACTCAGGGACCTCCTCAGCCTCCAATTCATCATCTCGATTAGGCCCAGGTTTCTCGTGAGTCACTCGGGATAAAGCGTCCACATGAGTATTCTCAACTCCTTTCTTGTAGGCTATTTTATACCGGAACTTGGACACCCAGCCACGAAGCCTCCTAGTTTAACGGACGGCGCTGAGGAGGCCTACTCCTTTGTGCATATGCGGGCAAAAATGTTCAATTTCTCCACAGTTAAAGCACGTAGGGGGTTCTTCCCGTAGGGACACTCTTGTCTCCTGTCGAGGCTCAGAACCCATTCTGCCCCTAGGAGGATGAGATGCTACCCCAGGCCTCTTCCTTGAATCCGCCAACTCTTCCAATATATCCTGTATTTCTTTTCACAGCTCCTCTACCCAATGGGGTTCTGTGGCCATGGTCACCGATACCTGCCCCGCTCCGGACCTTCCCAGCCGGGACTGTCACCCTCCTGTTTTTGTTCACGCGTGCGCGCTTCGCTCCCTATCTCAGAAAAGGTCATGCATGGGTTTACTCACAAGCGTTCTCGCAGCGCCTGTTTGAGTAGCACGTCTCGTAAGCCTGTCACCAATTGATCCCGCAGCACTTTGTCTGTAGACCCTACACCTACACCGTCCTTTCTAGCGATAGCAGTGTGAATTGCCTGTAAAGCATTACTGTACTGCGTCACTGTTTCCCCCTCTTTTTGCACCCGGCTGAATAAGCGCATGCACAACTCCCCTACATCCGTGGGGTCTCCATGGGTTTCCTCCAGTGTCTGTAGCAACTATATAGGAAAGATGTGTATCTTCGTACCGTGTTAGCCAGTAGATAGAAAAATATATTTAGACTTGAGAGTCCTCAGTGGTTGATACCTTTTAATGGCTAACTGAAAAGATGGTAACAAATTGCAAGCTTTCGAGACTACGCAGGTCTCTTCATCAGGCAAAGACTAAAACAAAAACTGAAGAATCACATATTTATACACAAGAGGACACAGGAATAATGCAATAGGTAAGACATGTGACGTGAAGCAGAACTGTCATTATGGCCGAGGGATGAACATAAATATGACTAGTTCATAGATAAGGAGTGAAAGTTTTATTACCCTCTGATTGGGGTCTGGTATTGTGTTGTGATGACCCTAAAAGGTCAGGGAAGCAGATTCCTTAATTGTTGTAGAAAGACATAAAACTCTGGGATATATTCATCCCAGCACTAAGAGTGTCAAAGGTCATCATAAGTTTATATTCCCAGACTTTTCTATCCTTCTCAGAAGGATGCAAAACCTGTACATCTATAATGACCACGGACAGGATAAAGATCCCCAACTCCCATCAGGACTACAAGATACCAGGTACTTTCAGCTGCATCACATCTAATGTGGTGTAATTATATGTACTAAATGTCCAACTGGGGGTCTGTATGTGGGGGAGACCGGGCAAAAACTGAGAACAAGGATGAATTCTCATCGCCACACAATAAGAGAAAGGAGAATGGATTTACCTGTGGCAAAACACTTTTGTATGCCCGGTCATAGCATGACGGATATGGAATTACTGGTATTAAAATCTAACTTCAAATCTGAGAAGGATAGAAAAGGATAGAATGACAGTTCTGCTTCACGTCACATGTCTTACCTATTGCATTATTCCTGTGTCCTCTTGTGTATAAATATGTGATTCTTCAGTTTTTGTTTTAGTCTTTGCCTGATGAAGAGACCTGCGTAGTCTCGAAAGCTTGCAATTTGTTACCATCTTTTCAGTTAGCCATTAAAAGGTATCAACCACTGAGGACTCTCAAGTCTAAATATATTTTTTTGTAGCAACTATAGGGATTAGACACGCTCAGGTGCGACGGGTGGCAAAATAGGAGGCACGTTCTCAGCTGCGGTTTCACTGGATTGTCCAAGCAAGTTTTTCAGAAGGTCTTCCATTTTCCCCGGCAATGCTTGCTACAGACTTGACCCAGGACATGCAGTAACAGTCTCACTTCTCTGCTGGGAATGCTGCCCGCAAATCTAGCACCAATTGTAGGGATTGGACTCGCTCAGGTACGACGGGAGGCAAAATAGGAGACACGTTCTCAGCTGCAGTTTCACTGGATTGTCCAAGCAAGTTTATTCAGATGGCATAAACTGCTCTGGTTAGAAAACAAATGAACAGCCTTCTTCAGCACAAAGTAACAAACAGGAAAAATACACAGTCCATGTAGTACAGCGGGTCAGTGTCTTTAGCACACACACAATGGAGGTCTCTACATCTCCAGCCACAGACCCTGTGTAAAGCAGTAGCCTGCCTTATATACTATAACCACAGCTAGGAACATATCACATGACTCGTTATGTGGTAGTGACATCATCACAGGTCCTTTCAACACATACATAGGTATGGTGATGCCCCTACCCAGGGCTGACGTATATGGGCAGCCCAACCCTCCCATCTCTCAGTGCTGCCCGTGTTATGATTTGGTAGCCGAGGAGGACAGGAGCAAAACAGCGAAGGCAGCCGAACACCCAGAGAGGTTGGAAACTGAGTTGCAGATCCCTATGCTAACCGCACAACTAGAAACAGCCGTGGGAGGTACCTACGGTGACCTAGACGCCTCAACACAGCCGGAGAGCTAGCTACATCTGAAGATGGAAACAGGAAAGCTAACTGCCCCGGAGTAGCGCTCCAAAGGAATAGGTAGCCCCCACTCATATAATGGCGGTTAGACAAGATGAAAATACAAACGCAGGCTGAAAATAGAGTAAGCAAATGCTGGGGCCAAATACTGCCTAGATAGGACAGGAGAGAATACTTTTTGCAACCCAGAAAAACCCTAGAAAAAATTCCAACACTTCTGATTTCAAAAATGCTGAGACCACACGATCTCGCCTACCGCTAAATCAGATCTCTGGTGTAAACAATCAGCTACCCCGCAGCCACTGAAATAATGGACAAAGCAATTAAACAAACAGTGGCTACTGGAATACTGAGAGCAGCCCAGGCCCCTGGAGGGGAACCTGGCTAGCCTCACACAAAAGGGCAGACAAAAAAAAGGAAATAGCAAACTATAGAAACAAGCAGCATATAACTTATCTGAAAGTTGCAGGCAAAAAGCAAGAAACCAGCTGACTTCCAAATGAACCAGGAAACAATTGATCACCGGCGAGGATTATGGGAAGGCAGCTCAGTTATATCTGCCCAGTCCGTCCCCCCTGAATGCCAATCATCACTCCCAGGTGATTGACTTGCTTCTATATCCTCAGCAGCCACCAGAGGGAGCCCCAACTCCGAAGTCCTCTCCAGAACACAACATGCCCGTAACCCGGACCCAAGTGTAGCAACCGACTCCTTAGTGCAAACGTGCACTAAAGAAACACTCCGGGTTACATCACAGAGAAAACCATCTCTGTGACACATACCTCCCGTCTACTATGAAACCCTTAGCCATGCTACATACCTCCCCCCCCTGCCTAAAGCCGTGGGGCTTGGCACTTTCACCCACTAGACAAGGGATTCTTGAGAGGGCATCAGCATTACTGTGTAGCTTCCCTGCCCTATGTTCTACCTGGAAACTAAAGTCCTGCAGGGCTAAGAACCAGCGCGTGACCCTAGCATTTCTACCCTTGGTTTCCCTCATCCATCGGAGTGGGGCATGGTTGGATATCAATCTGAACTTACGTCCCACCAGATAGTACCGTAACGTGTCCACCGCCCACTTTATGGCCAAGCACTCCTTCTCTACGACTAATTCCTTTCACATGAAGATAGCTTCCTACTCAGGTAAAAGGACAGGATGCTCATCCTCCTGTATCTCCTGTGAAAGGACTGCTCCCAACCTGACATCTGAAGCATCTGTCTGAAGAACAAACTCCGGGGCCATCAGAACGGGTTGCTTACACATAGCCCTTTAATTTCTTGAAAGGCCAACTCCGCCTCTTCGGACCATTTAACCATTATGGATTTTGTCCCTTTAAGAAGATCGGTCAGAGGTGCAGCCACCGTGGCGAAGTTTGGGATGAACCTCCTGTAATATCCCACGATCCCCAGGAAGGCTTTAATTTGCTTTTTGGACAACTGTCTTGGCCATGTTTGAATTGCCTCGATTTTACTGACTTGGGGTTTTATTTCACCACAACCCACTACATGTCCCAGGTACTTGGCCTCTTCTTTACCCAAGGCACATTTCTTCGGGTTTATTGTAAACCCCGCCTCTCTTAGAGCATCAAACACTGCTTGGACCTTTTCCAGGTTACTCTCCCAGTCCGGGCTAAAGATGACGATATCATCCAGGTACGCTGCGGCGTATAGCTTATGAGGTGCAAGGATTCTATCCATAGCCCTCTGGAAGGTCGCGGGAGCTCCCTGCAGGCCAAACGGCATCCGTACATACTGGAAGCATCTATCTGGTGTCGAAGCATTCCTGGGCCATGGGGATCTGCCAATATCCCTTCGTCAAATCCAAGGTGGTTATGTACCTGGTGGGCCCAAGTCTTTCGTTGAGCTCATCAACGCGTGGCATGGGATATGCATCAAACTTGGAGACCTCATTCAGCTTTTGAGAGTCATTGCAGAACCTCCATTCACCATCAGGTTTTGGAACCAGGACAATAGGGCTCACCCAACCGCTCTTGGATTCCTCAATGACCCCAAGCTTCAACATACGCTCCACCTCCTTGGAGATTACTTCACGACGGGCCTCAGGGATTCGATAGGGCTTCACATTCACCCGCACATATGGCTCTGTCAGGACTTCATTCTCTACGACTTTCGTGCACCACGGCAACTCTGAAAACAGGTCTGTTATGATTTGGTAGCTGAGGAGAGCAGGCAAAAACGGCAATACACCAGAGAGGTTGGAATCTACTGGATTGCAGTACCACGACTAACCACCAAAACTAAAGGCAGCCGTGGAGCGTTCCTACGTTGGTCCTAGACGCCTCGTCACAGCCTGAGAGGTTAACTACACCTAAAGATAGAAAGAGGAAAGCTATCTGCCCCGGAGCAGATCCCCAAAGAACATAGGAAGCCCCCAAACATGTAATGCCGGTTAGACAAGAGGGAATACAGACACAGACAGAAAATAGTATGAGCAAACGTTGGGGCCCAATCTACCTGGACAGAAAAGGATAGGAAGGACACTTACTGCAATCCAAAAAAAACCCTAAAAAATAACAACTCTACTAATTGCAAAAACACCTGAGATCACACGACCTCTACCACCTAAATTAGTTCTCTGATGTCACAAAACTAAGCTGCAGCCACTGAAAAAACTGGAAAAGGCAAATGAACAAATAACAGTGGCTCAGAAAAACTGAGAGGAGCACAAGCCCCCGGAGGGGACCTGGCTGACCTCCACAGAAGTGCAGGGAACAATGCAAAAAACAAGCACAAAAATAAAAGCAGAAAATATCTTATCTGATAGCAGAAGATGCAGGCAAGACTCAGCAAGCTTCCAAGTGAACCAGGAACCACAGTTTAGACAAGAACAATTGATCACCGGCAACCATGATGGGAGGGAACATCCCTTATATAAGACCAGTCTGTAACTCCTGATTGCCAATCTTCATTGAATGGTTCAGTACTGTTTGTAACCACCAGAGGGAGCTTCTGCTCAGAATTCGTTTCTAACACATTCACAACAGTACCCCCCCTTGAGGAGGGGTCACCGAACCCTCATTTGGGCAACCAGGTCGGTCAGGATGAGCTCTGTGATACGCACGGATCAGTCTCCTAGCATGGATGTCCGAAGCAAACGCCCAAGAATTGTCCTCCTGACCATAACCTCTTCACTTAACCAAATACTGGAGTTTCCGTCTAGAAAAACGAGAATCCAATATTTTCTCAACCACATACTTCAGATTGCCCTAAACCAAAACAGGGTCAGGAGGCGCAGCCATAGGAACCACTGGCTCGACAAACCTCTTCAATAAGGACTTGTGGAACACGTTATGGATCTTAAATGTCCCTGGAAGAAGTAAATGAAAGGAAACAGGATTAAGAATCTCCAAGATCTTATAAGGTCCAATGAACCTAGGCTTAAACTTAGGAGATGCAACTCTCATAGGGATATTTCTTGAGGACAACCAGACCAAGTCCCCCACTTCAAACCGAGGACCATCAGTCCTATGCCGGTTGGCAAACCGCTGGGCCCTCTCCTGAGAGAGGGACAACCTCTCCACTACCTGGTCCCAAATCTGCTGCATACGCTCCACAACAGAGTCAACACCTGGACAGACAGAAGCCTCCGTCTGTCCCGAAGAAAATCGAGGGTGAAACCCAAAATTGCAGAAAAATGGAGACATCAAAGTGGCAGAGCTAGCCCTATTATTAAGAGCAAACTCAGCCAAAGGCAAAAAAGAGACCCAGTCATCTTGATCAGCAGACACAAAGCATCTCAGATAAGTCTCCAATGTCTGGTTTGTTCTCTCAGTTTGTCCATTGGTCTGAGGATGAAAAGCCGAGGAGAAAGACAATTGAACACCAAGTTTAGAACAAAAAGTCCTCCAAAATCTGGAAACAAACTGGACTCCTCTGTCAGACACAATGTTCTCAGGAATGCCGTGTAACCGAACCACGTGCTGAAGGAACAAAGGCACCAATTCGGAGGAGGAAGGCAACTTAGGTAATGGCACAAAATGTATAATTTTGGAAAACCTATCACAAATCACCCAGATAACGGTCATTCTCTGAGAAACAGGGAGTCGGAAATTAAATCGATAGAGATATGGGTCCATGGTCTCTTGGGCACAGGCAATGGCATCAACAAACCACTAGAGCGAGAGCAAGGCTTGGAGCGAGAGCAAGTCCCGCAGGACTGCACAAATTCCCTGACGTCACGAGACAAAGTAGGCCACCAAAAGGACCGACTAACCAAGTCTCTGGTACCAAAAATTCCGGGATGACCGGCCAATGCAGAACAATGAATCTCAGACATCACACTCTTTTTCCAACGGTCTGGGACAAACAATTTCCCAATAGGGCAGCGCTCGGGTTTATCCTCCTGACACCCTTCCAGAGCCAGTCTCAAATTGGGCGAGATGGCGGAAAGAACTACACCCTCTTTCAAAATAACAGCAGGATCAGATAACTCAGGAGAGTCCGCAAGGAAACTCCTCGAGAGGGCATCCGCCTTAACATTCTTACTGCCAGGAAGAAAGGAAACCACAAAATTAAAACGTGTGAAAAACAAGGCCCACCTGGCCTGTCTAGGATTAAGTCGCTTGGCTGATTCCAGATAAACCAGATTCTTATGGTCCTGATGTTTGGCTCCCTCCAGCCAATGTCTCCACTCTTCAAAAGCCCACTTCATGGCCAATAACTCCCGATTACCCACGTCATAATTACGTTCAGTTGGAGAACATTTTCGAGAGAAAAAGGCACAAGGGTTACTTTTAGAGGTCTCTGGATCTCTTTGGGACAAAACGGCACCTACCCCAATTTCAGAGGCATCAACCTCCACCTGAAATGGCAGCGAAACATCAGGCTGCCGTAGAACAGGAGCAGAAGTGAATCTCTGCTTAAGTTCCTGAAACTCAGAGACTGCCTCAGGAGGCCAATTCACCACATCAGAACCCTTTTTGGTCAAATCAGTCAATGGTTTAACAATAACAGAGAAATTACCAATAAATTTACGATAAAAATTGGCAAAACCCAAGAATCTCTGAAGAGCCTTTAATGAAGTAGGTTGGACCCAATCACAGATGGCCTGAAACTTGACCGGGTCCATTTCAATAACAGACGGAGACAAAATGAATCCCAGAAACTAGATCCTCTGTATGCCAAAAAGACACTTTGATCCCTTCACATACAGAGCATTCTCTCTCAAAATCTGGAACACAGTCCGAACATGTTTCACATGAGAGTCCCAGTCATTGGAAAAAATCAAGATATCATCCAAATAAGCAATCAGAAATTTATCCACAAAATCCCTGAAAATGTCATTCATGAAGGACTGGAAGACGGAAGGAGCATTAGTGAGCCCAAAGGGCATCACTAGGTACTCAAAATGCCCCTCTGGGGTATTAAACGCCGTCTTCCATTCATCCCCGTGATTAATGCGAATAAGGTTATACGCCCCCCTGAGGTCAAGCTTGGTAAACCAAGTAGCACTTTTCACCCTGGAAAACAGGTCAGAAATCAAGGGTAACGGATATTGATATTTCACAGTGATATTGTTCAAGAGACGATAATCAATACACGGCTTTAATGAGCCATCCTTTTTGGCCACAAAGAAAAAACCGGCACCCAAGGGTGAAGAGGATGGTCTGATATGACCCTTCTCCAATGACTCCTTGATATAAGACCGCATAGCGTCATGTTCAGGTACAGAGAAGTTAAAAAGGCGACCTTTAAGGAATTTACTACCAGGCACTAATTCAGTAGCGCAGTCATAGCTCCTATGGGGGGGCAAGGATGCAGATTTACTTTCGCTAAACACATCAGAAAAATCAGTCAAAAAGTCAGGAACATCCTGAGCCTGGGGAGAGGCAGAAAAAACAGGAGTGTTGGCATTAACACATTGGCAGCCCCAACTGGTCACAGACACAGATTTCCAATCCAAAACAGGATTATGAGACTGTAACGAAGGGAAACCCAGTACAATAATGTCATGCAGATTATACAGCACCAAAAATTTGCAACTCTCCTGATGATCAGGTTCAACCCTCATTATCACCTGAGTAGAGAACTGGGGTTTATTCTCAGCCAAAGGGGTAGAATCAATCCCCAGTAGGGGAATAGACTTCCGTAGGGGTATCAAGGAAACCCACAACGTTTAGCAAAATCAAAATCCATCAGGTTAATAGCTGCTCCCGAATCAACAAAAGCCTGAGCCGAAAATGTGGACAGGGAGCAAAACAGGGTAACAGTCAACAGAAATTTAGTCTGAACACTACCCAAGACAACTGAGCGTGCAAAACGTCTTCCCCGTGTCATGGTCCGGTCCGGAGTTTGTGCGCTGCTGTCATCTCTCAGGACTGGTCATGCAGGGGTTATGTCATGTGTGCATCGCCACGAAGATCGTCGCGGTTGCACATTCTGACTTCTCACAGCTGAGTTGCTGTTTCTTTGTGTTTGGCAGTTAGGGAGTTAATTCTGTCTGTGCTCAGTTCTGGGACTGGGTGCAGTTTCTCCCGGCTGCAATTAATTATTTGTTGATTGGTTTCCTTTAAATCTCTGGTGGTCTGTTTTGGGAGTTGCCAGTGAAATTCTTAATGCAGACCACAGATAGGATTGTATCTGTATAGACTTAAGTTAAAGAGCTCCTTAGTTGTTTTAAGCTCACCTTGCTTAGAGTTTAATATCCCAGATCATTTATGTTCCTTCTGTGTTTGAGTGTGTATGCAAGTCTGTGTTTTCTCCAGTCTGTCTTATATTGCTAATCTGTGTATTTAGCAGAGATCAGCCCATATCCCTTTGGTGGTAATCAGAATCCTTCTTAGGACTGATTACAGGGTTCAGGGACTGATAGGAGACAGGGTTAGGCTGGAGACTTGGACCTCTGAACCATTATCAGTACCTCCAAGGTGAGGGATTAGTTAGGACCCCAGTTTAGGGTCAGGTTAGACCCCCGGTCCTCTTCTTTCCTGTTACAGTGTATCAAGTCCTCAAGATTAATCCTGAGTTCAATGGATATCGTGTCAGGTAAATCTATTCTTTATTTACATGCTGATGTTGCTAATCTATATGTTGTATAGAGTGTTGTTCTTTAATGAATAGTTTACTGACATCGTACACATATCATAAGACCGCGTGACATTTTCACTGGCCAATAAAATTATTCCCAGTTGCCATGGATCCAGTAGCCCAGCTGGCTCTGCAGTTGCAGGGATTATCCATGGAGCTGACGGACATTAAGTCCAAAGTTTTGTCTCCCTCGGAGCAAACCAGATTTGAACCTAAAGTAGCTCTCCCGGACAGGTTCACTGGTGGGCGAGACAAATTTTTTACCTTCAGGGAAGCATGTAAATTGTATTTTCGGCTTCGGCCTCGATCATCAGGGAGTGAAGAGCAGAGAGTGGGAATTGTTATCTCGCTCCTACAAGGGGACCCTCAATCCTGGGCATTTTCCCTTCCTCCGGGATCCCCGGCTCTACAGTCAGTAGATCGATTTTTTACTGCCCTGGGTTTGGTATATGATGACCCAGATCGGGTCTCTCTTGCTGAGACAAAATTACGTAAGATACAGCAGGGGGATCGTCCGGCGGAGGAATTTGCTTCTGAGTTCCGTAGATGGGCCACAGATACTCAGTGGAATGACCCAGCTCTTAGGAGCCAGTTTTGTCATGGGCTTTCTGACAAATTAAAGGACGTTTTGGCTCAGTATGATTCTCCTCCATCACTGGAGGCTGCTATGGCCCTGGCTATCCGTACTGATAGACGGCTCCGGGAGAGGTGCAAGGTAACTCCGCCCCCTGTTGTTACTCCACCTACTACTAAAGTCCCTTATGTTGAGGTTCCCCTTGTCTGTTCGGAGGAGCCTATGCAGTTGGGAGGGACATCATTTCGTAGGAGGGGATTGGCGGTACGCCGCAGGACTAGAAGGTGTTTCTTCTGCGGGAAAGAGGGACATTTTGTTGGGGGATGTCCGTCCCGTGCCTTGTTGAGCAAGAAGTCGCCGGAAAACTGTTAATCCCAGGTTGTGTGGTGGACGACAACCTGGGAGTATGTATTTCGTCCGCTAGTTCTTCTCAGTTCCTTGTACCAGTGGAGGTGGTGGTTGGTACGAGAGTGGAGAGATTTTCTGTTCTTCTTGATAGTGGGTCCGGGGCTAATCTGGTTGACGCTCAGTTTGCTCAGGCTCAAGGTATGCATCTGAGTGTATTGGTCAAACCGATCCCTATATTCTCCATTGACGCCAGGCCTCTCGGCCAAGGTAGCTTTGTTCATGAGGTTCATAACATTGACCTTCGGGTAGGGGCAATACATAGGGAACTATTATCTTGTTATGTGTTGGAGGGTCTACCTACTCCTATTGTGTTGGGACTTCCTTGGTTGGTTAAACATAACCCTGTGATTAATTGGCAGTCCAGAGAGATAAGCCAATGGGGTGAGTTTTGCAAAAGTAACTGCATGAACACAGTCATCAGTGCGGTCGTGCCTAGTACTTTGCCTCCTTTTTTGGAGGACTTTGGGGATGTGTTCTCTGAGGAGGGGTGTCAGGAGTTGCCTCCTCATCGCGTATATGACTGTTCTATTAATTTACTTCCTGATGCTAAGTTACCTAAAGCTAGGTTATATAACCTTTCTGGTCCTGAGAGGCAGGCTATGAAAGATTATATTTCGGAAAGTCTGGCCAAAGGGCATATTAGACCTTCATCTTCCCCAGTGGCCGCGGGTTCTTCTTTGTGAAGAAAAAAGATGGAGGCCTACGCCCTTGCTTGGATTTCCGCGAACTTAATCGGATTACTGTTCGAGATCCGTATCCACTCCCTCTGATTCCTGATCTCTTCAATCAAATTGTTGGCGCCAAATGGTTCTCTAAATTGGATCTCAGGGGGGCGTATAATCTGATTAGGATAAAAGAGGGGGATGAGTGGAAAACGGCGTTTAACACGCCGGAGGGACATTATGAGAACCTTGTCATGCCTTTTGGTCTGACTACTGCACCAGCAGTATTCCAACATTTTGTTAATGACATTTTTCGTCATCTGGTGGGGCTGTTTGTGGTCGTATATTTGGATGACATTTTAATTTACTCGCCAGATCTTGTGTCTCACCAGGAGCATGTGAGACAGGTGTTGCAGATCTTGCGAGACAATAAACTATACGCCAAACTGGAAAAGTGTGTATTCGCCGTACAGGAACTTCAGTTTTTGGGTTTCTTGGTGTCAGCCTCCGGTTTCCGTATGGACCCTGAAAAGGTGAGAGCAGTGCTTGAATGGGATCAGCCAGAGGATCTTAAGGCTCTGCAGCGTTTTCTGGGGTTTGCTAACTACTACCGGAAATTTATTTGTAATTTCTCATCTGTTGTCAAACCTCTCACTGACATGACAAGAAAAGGGACGGATTTTTCTAAATGGTCGGACAAAGCTTGCCAAGCTTTTTCCTCTTTGAAAAAATGTTTTGCTTCGGCACCCGTTCTCATCCAACCAGATGCATCACAGCCGTTCGTTGTGGAGGTGGACGCGTCTGACGTAGGGGTGGGTGCAATATTGTCCCAGGGTCCGTCCCCTGGTAAATGGCATCCGTGCGCTTTCTTTTCTAAGAAATTGTCGTCCGCCGAAAGGAATTATGATATCGGCAATAGGGAACTTTTGGCCATTAAGTTGGCTTTTGAAGAATGGCGTCACTTTTTGGAGGGGGCAGTCCACCCGGTCACCGTCATTACTGATCACAAGAACCTGCTGTATTTGGAATCTGCTAAGCGTCTGAATTCCAGACAAGCTCGATGGTCGTTGTTTTTTTACCAGGTTTAATTTTGTTGTCACTTATCGCCCTGGATCTAAGAATGTTAAGGCGGATGCCTTGTCTCGCAGTTTCCCAGGGGCTGGGAAAACGGATGACCCGATTCCTATCCTTCAGGAGGGGGTGGTAGTGTCGGCTGTATGTTCTGAGCTTGAGGAGGAGGTATTAGAGGCTCAGGGGGACGCCCCTGCAGGACCTCCAGGGAGACTGTTTGTCCCAAATCAGTTGAGACAAAAGGTTATTGAGGCACATCATATTCTGCTTTAGCAGGACATCCAGGGAGTAAGGCTACTTTAGATCTCCTTTCTCGCCGGTTTTGGTGGCCTAACGTTAATAAAGATGTTTTAACTTTTGTCGCGTCCTGTGGGGTTTGTGCTCGCTCTAAGACCCCTCATACCCGCCCATCTGGGACCCTCTTACCCTTGAAACTTCCGGAGCGTCCATGGACTCATTTGTCTATGGACTTCATCACGGACCTTCCTCAGTCGTCAGGGAAGACTGTCATACTGGTGGTTGTTGACAGGTTCAGTAAGATGGCACATTTCATTGCTCTTCCTGCCCTCCCTAATGCTAAAACTCTGGCGCAGGTGTTCATTGGGGAGATTGTGAGACTTCATGGGTTGCCTTCTGATGTGGTGTCAGATAGGGGGTCTCAGTTTGTGTCCAAGTTTTGGAGGGCATTTTGTTTACGTCGGGGGATGCAATTGTCATTTTCCTCGGCTTTTCATCCGCAGACCAATGGTCAGACAGAGCGTCTGAATCAAAGCCTATAGACTTATCTTCGGTGTTTTGTCTCAGAGAACCAGGAGGACTGGTCTTCTTTCTTGCCTCTGGCAGAGTTCGCTCTTAACAACAGGCGGAGCGAGTCCACTGGTAAATCCCCGTTTTTTGGGGCATATGGTTTTCATCCCCAGTTTTGTACTTTCAATGGGGGGGGCCCTTCTGGGGTTCCTGAGGAGGAGCGTTTCTCGTCGTCACTTGCTTCAGTGTGGAGAGGTGTATTGAATAATCTGAGTGCTATGGGGAACCGTTATAAACGTATGGCTGATAGGAGGAGAGTTTCTGGTCCAGATCTTAATGTGAACGATCTGGTATGGTTGTCTACCAGGAATATAAAACTTAAAGTTCCCTCCTGGAAGCTGGGCCCCAGATTCATCGGGCCGTACAGGATCAGTTCCATAATTAATCCTGTGGCATTTCGTCTGGACCTCCCTCCTACGTTTAAAATTCATAATGTGTTCCACAAGTCATTACTTAAGAGGTACGTGGCACCAGTCATACCATCACCTCTACCTCCTCCTCCAGTGGTGGTCAATGGTAATTTGGAGTTTCAAGTGTCAAAGATCATTGACTCACGTCTGAATCGCCGGTCCCTTCAGTACTTGGTGCATTGGAAGGGGTATGGTCCAGAGGAGAGGACGTGGGTTCCTGCGTCTGACATTAACGCAGATCGTTTGGTGCGGACCTTCCACAGAACTCACCCGGGCAAACCTGGCCCTGAGGGTCCGGAGGCCCCTCGTAGAAGGGGGGGTACTGTCATGTGTGCATCGCCACGAAGATCGTCGCGGTTGCACATTCTGACTTCTCACAGCTGAGTTGCTGTTTCTTTGTGTTTGGCAGTTAGGGAGTTAATTCTGTCTGTGCTCAGTTCTGGGACTGGGTGCAGTTTCTCCCGGCTGCAATTAATTATTTGTTGATTGGTTTCCTTTAAATCTCTGGTGGTCTGTTTTGGGAGTTGCCAGTGAAATTCTTAATGCAGACCACAGATAGGATTGTATCTGTATAGACTTAAGTTAAAGAGCTCCTTAGTTGTTTTAAGCTCACCTTGCTTAGAGTTTAATATCCCAGATCATTTATGTTCCTTCTGTGTTTGAGTGTGTATGCAAGTCTGTGTTTTCTCCAGTCTGTCTTATATTGCTAATCTGTGTATTTAGCAGAGATCAGCCCATATCCCTTTGGTGGTAATCAGAATCCTTCTTAGGACTGATTACAGGGTTCAGGGACTGATAGGAGACAGGGTTAGGCTGGAGACTTGGACCTCTGAACCATTATCAGTACCTCCAAGGTGAGGGATTAGTTAGGACCCCAGTTTAGGGTCAGGTTAGACCCCGGTCCTCTTCTTTCCTGTTACAGTGTATCAAGTCCTCAAGATTAATCCTGAGTTCAACGGATATCGTGTCAGGTAAATCTATTCTTTATTTACATGCTGATGTTGCTAATCTATATGTTGTATAGAGTGTTGTTCTTTAATGAATAGTTTACTGACATCGTACACATATCATAAGACCGCGTGACAGGTTAATTTCCTCGGCCTCGTTCTGGAGCGGGCTGGGCTATTTCAGTCCGTCACAGCCGGCTTACCAGTGTTAGTGTTAGTTCAAGCTTCCAGTCTAGAGCCTCTGACCCCTGTTACCTGGTGATCCTCCTGCCTTTGACTTGATTACTCGTGTATGACCCGGACTGACTCTGACCCCGTCTCTTGGTATCCGTTTCTGCTGCTACGTTCCCTGTCTGGCTATTTGACCCTCGGCTTGGTATATTGACTACGTGTATTGCTGCTCCTTCTGGTACTTCTGCCTCCGTACGGTTTTGACTCGGCTTGCCTGACCACGCTCACATCACTTGTTGGTGTCTGTGCTTCTGATTAGTATAGCTTCTCTGTGTACTCAGTCTCACATCCCTCCCTAGCTCCCTCTGGGGAATATTGCATTACACTGCAGTAGTCTTACAGCTCCCATCTGGTTTTGACCTATTGGCTTGTTTTCTGACCACGGGCTTGCTGTGACCTGTAGTACTTATATGACTGCTTACTCTTAACACAGCTTTGGATGTTTTTGCTGCCACCTGGTGGTGGTTTTGGCTGCTGCAGTGCAGGCTTGTCCTGAGCACACTGGCCTGCATTTCAGCTGCATTACATTAACACTAACCATCACATTTAAACGGGAGTTTGCAATTTTTTTTTCCCTAGTCATGGATCCGGTTGCATGGTGTGCCTGTCAGTGTGGTGTCTGATAGAGGGGTACAATTCGTGGCAAAATTCTGGAGGGCTTTTTGTAAAAGGCTGGGCATCAGTCTGACCTTTTCATCGGCCTACCATCCAGAGACCAATGGTCAGACTGAAAGGACCAATCAGTCATTGGAGCAGATTTTACGGTGTCTTGTCACGTCTAGACAGGATGATTGGTGCTCTGTAATACCTATTGCAGAATTCGCTCTCAATAATCGTGTCAATCAGTCCACTGGTACTTCTCCATTTTTCTGCAACTATGGGTTTCACCCTCATTTTGGTGAGTTTTCCCGGCTGGATTCAGAATGTCCAGGGGCTGATTCGGCCTTTCTGCGGTTGGGGTAGGTCTGGAGGGAGGTTCAGAGAAACATTGGGGAGGCTCAGGGCAAATACAAATTTTTTGCAGATAAACGACGTTCTGTGGGGCCAGCTTATCAGGTGGGGGATAAGGTATGGTTATCCACCAAGAATATAAGGCTGAGAATTCCCTCGGCTAAGTTGGGTCCTAAGTATATTGGTCCGTATGAAATTTTAGAGGTAATTAATCCTGTGGTCTTTCGCCTGCGCTTGCCTCCGTCGTTGCGGATCCCCAATGTGTTCCATAAGGCACTTCTGAAGCCGTCGGTGCCTTCCTCTGGTGAGTCTCCCTCACACCCACCGCCTGTTGTGGTAGATGGACAGACCGAGTACGAGGTGGAACAGGTAGTGGATTCTCGTATGCTCTGCCGTTCACTTCAGTACTTGGTCCATTGGAAAGGGTACGGTCCTGAGGACCGGTCATGGGTGCCGGCGCGTTTGGTCCATGCTGATCGGTTGGTCCGGGCCTTTCACGCTCGTAATCCAGGGAAGCCTGGGGGTCCGGTGGCCCCCCATTGAGAGGGGGGTGCTGTCATGGTCCGGTCCGGAGTTTGTGCGCTGCTGTCATCTCTCAGGACTGGTCATGCGGGGGTTAATTTCCTCGGCCTCGTTCTGGAGCGGGCTGGGCTATTTCAGTCCGTCACAGCCGGCTTACCAGTGTTAGTGTTAGTTCAAGCTTCCAGTCTAGAGCCTCTGACCCCTGTTACCTGGTGATCCTCCTGCCTTTGACTTGATTACTCGTGTATGACCCGGACTGACTCTGACCCCGTCTCTTGGTATCCGTTTCTGCTGCTACGTTCCCTGTCTGGCTATTTGACCCTCGGCTTGGTATATTGACTACGTGTATTGCTGGTACTTCTGCCTCCGTACGGTTTTGACTCGGCTTGCCTGACCACGCTCACATCACTTGTTGGTGTCTGTGCTTCTGATTAGTATAGCTTCTCTGTGTACTCAGTCTCACGTCCCTCCCTAGCTCCCTCTGGGGAATATTGCATTACACTGCAGTAGTCTTACAGCTCCCATCTGGTTTTGACCTATTGGCTTGTTTTCTGACCACGGGCTTGCTGTGACCTGTAGTACTTATATGACTGCTTACTCTTAACACAGCTTTGGATGTTTTTGCTGCCACCTGGTGGTGGTTTTCGCTGCTGCAGTGCAGGCTTGTCCTGAGCACACTGGCCTGCATTTCAGCTGCATTACACCCGCTTAGGGCAGACTGAAATAGCATGAGAGGCGTCACCACAGTAGAAACATAACCCATTGCGTTTTCGAAACTCATGACGCTGTGCCCCAGAAGCCACTCTATCACACTGCATGGGCTCAGAAGCTGGTTCACAAGGCAACACTATTCCACGCATACCTCTACGCTCACGCAAACGTCTGTCAATTTGAATCGCTAATGACATAGAATCATTGAGACCAGAGGGAGCAGGGAAACCCACCATAACATCTTTTACTTTCTCTGACAGACCCTTCCGAAAAAGGGCTGCTAAAGCATCATCATTCCATTTGGTCAGGACTGCCCACTTTCGGAATTTCTGACAGTAACAACTCAGCGTCCTCAAGCCCCTGATTTAATGCCAACAAGGTTTTTTCAGCTTGATCAGTGACATTAGGTTCATCGTACAATAACCCAGAGCCAGAAAAAATGCATCAACATTACTCAAAACAGGGTCCCCAGGTGTCAGGGAAAAAGCCCAATCCTGAGGATCGCCGCGCAAGAGAGAGATGACAATTTGTGCTGCGTTCCCTGAGGACTTAGGTTTTAAGGCAAAAAACAACTTAGTTATTTTTGAAATTCAGAAATTTAGCTCGATCCCCCAAAAATAAATCTGGCATGGGGATCCTAGGTTCCGCAACCGGCAACCTAGCAAGATAGGTAGCAATACTCCGAACTTCAGTGGCAAGCTGATCCACACGGCCAGACAACTGTGCAAACTCCATTGAGAGAAAAAAAAAAAATTTCTGACAACTTCCTTTTTTCTTTTTCCGTTTACTATTTTTCCCTTCTGTTGAGTACCATATAATTTTCAGTT